>ML800132.1:59632-74700 GCA_009831015.1 Picea engelmannii
AAGGTGTTACCCTACCTCAAGGGTTTTGTCTACATTGTTGTATTGAATATTTGGTGAATGGTTTGAATTATTCTTGTTGAGATTAAGGGTTTCTCTTATGATATATTTTTAGATTTATTGAGAATATGACATTTGATATCAGAGCTCTTTTTCCAACCAAAGAAAGAAAGAAAATTTTAGTTCTTTTTACAAAAACTTTCAAGGGAAAAAAGGGGGTGGTGAACTTCAAACTCATTTATGAATATTATGAAAAGAATTTGTAGAAAAAAAAATTGTATATTTGAATTCCTCTCGAAAAAATACCCAATTTAAAAAAAAAAAAAACGTTTGCAATGGTGTCTGGGAAGTGAACTTATCAGCATTTTAAATTCGACAATTTTTCAAGGTTTTTCCAAAAACGTCGTGTGATTTGCATAATAAGTTACTGTTATAAACCTTAGTTCTTGTTGAATAATTCTTCCAAGCAAGATGTATTTTACTGGAAAATATTATGGCCCTAGTATTGAATAATTCATAAAAGAGAGGAAGTCAACATGGAAAGAGAAATGGAATTTTTTTGTAAATTTGAACTTACAAGGTGATGCGGCCATTTGGTGGAAATCGCTCAAGTATATCAAAATGATGGCACTCTCTGATGAAGAATTTGAAAATGTATTGTTATATAGGTGGTTTCATGTTGGAAAAGGGGATAGAGAGAGCACCAAGGGTTTATTTTCATATGGAAACTCTATATTACAAGTTCATGGATGCATTCAACAAGAGAAGGTTATTGTTTCTATCAACCCTAGTTGCCAACAAAATTGTCAATGTTCATTTAGCTAATAGACCATAACTTCCTACAAAGAATATTCAAAGCACACAGGCTGACGATGAAAATGTTCAATTTTTTAAATATTTGAATCTCACTATGGATAAATATATGTTGCATTCTGGATTTTGTGTCATTGATATGAATGATGTGGATATTATTCTTAGATATCCTTGGATGGTAACAATTGATACAATTAATTTTAATGTGGAAAAGAATTTTGTGAAACTTTGATACAAGAAAAAAAAACTACACTATAGGATATGTCCCTTAGTAAGAAAGAAATACCCACGGGAGCATCTAAAAAAGTTCTTACAAAATCTGAAGTTGAATCAGAAGCACATAAAAACGAAGAATTTAAGGAACCACATGTTGAAAAGTCCAAGTAAGAAAAATAGAGAGATGATATTGATGTATATCTCCATGCACACCACATAGAGAAACATCAATCACCTAGGTCAGGGTGGGAGCATCAACACATTGATTATGGACCAACATGGAACCAGAAAGGAAACCAATCAAGAGGTTCATGGAGAACTACCAGCACTGTAGAACGATATCAAGATAGAGCAACAATCCCATGGAACCAAAGGCACGATAAGGATCAAGATTTGGGTGCTTCCATTATGATGGATGGATTCGCGTACTTGGTACTAGTTGGCTACATTGATTAGTCAGTCAAATTGTATGGTTGTTTCCCATGTTTTGAGAACGAAACATGCGAAGGGGGATGGAATGTAGTGTAACTAGGGAGGTAATAGGGAGGGGGTGAAGGGCTCATAGTGATAAAAGTGGAGGCAATTCAATGTAATGTGGACTAGGTCCACTATATTACTAAATAAATCCCACTATGGTAGTTAGATATATTGTAGTAGTGTGAACATAACAAATGTGAGAAGACTTTCTAGAATGTTCCTTCTCTAGAATGTTCTTAGGTAATATTATATAACTCATGGGTGAACAATGCAATGACCATAGTGAAGTTTATTTTTATTGTAACAAACAAGGATTGCTTGAGTGCATTCCTTCCATAAGGAATAATATAAGGTGTTACCCTACCTCAAGGGTTTTGTCTACATTCTTCCGTTGAATATTTGGTGAATGGTTTGGATTATTCTTGTTGAGATCAAGGATTTCTCTTATGATATATTTTAATATTTATTGAGAATGTAACAAAAGAAGAAGTGATTCTCTCAAATTATGAATAAACATTTTGTGGTGAATTTATGGGTTTGCAAACTTAAATAAGGACAACAACAAGCAAATCCTAGGGATGTTTTGCCCATTCCTTCACATCATGATGTAGGACCACAAAAAAAATTAGCATGGAGTGCATATGTGCAAGATGAAAATGACACAAGTAAAGAAGAGGAGAAATAATACCCATGGAAGGGCCACCTTGTGGTCCTCGAGCCTTAAGGAAAAAGCTTCCCGATGTGGGAGAGCGGACATAGCATTTTGTTATATAACTATGCAAAAGGGGTATTTTGCATAAATTTACAATACTTGTAGTTTTATTACTTATGATAATATACATTGTAAAAATCCACAACGTTAAAATACATTATTAGGGATACACTAGTATTTAAGGTGATTTAGGTTTTAACTAATGTCATTGTAAAATAAGATTCGAGCACTCAAAAGAGAGGTTGAATGGTTAAATCCCATTATCTCACCTCAATGTACCCTAGGGAAATGTTAGGCTCTCCCCATACAGCCATTGACTCATTAAGGATGCAATCATAAAAGAAATACTAGATAAATAAAATCGAGAGCACCCAAATAGAATAAATGGGAGAATTAAATAAGAACAATATAAACCCCAAGGTGTTACAAAAGAACAATATCAAATAATAGATGTGGCAGCCACTTATAAATATATGAATTCTAATACTAAAGTTTTCTAATAGATTAAATAAGACAATTTTATTGATATCCACAAACAACCAAAAAAAATACTAGATAAATAAAATCGAGAGCACCCAAATAGAATAAATGGGAGAATTAAATAAGAACAATATAAACCCCAAGGTGTTACAAAAGAACAATATCAAATAATAGATGTGGAAGCCACTTATAAATATATGAATTCTAATACTAAAGTTTTCTAATAGATTAAATAAGACAATTTTATTGATATCCACAAACAACCAAAAGACTCATTAAGGATGCAATCATAAAAGAAATACTAGATAAATAAAATCGAGAGCACCCAAATAGAATAAATGGGAGAATTAAATAAGAACAATATAAACCCCAAGGTGTTACAAAAGAACAATATCAAATAATAAATGTGGCAGCCACTTATAAATATATGAATTCTAATACTAAAGTTTTCTAATAGATTAAATAAGACAATTTTATTGATATCCACAAACAACCAAAGAATAGGTCAATAAGACAAGAAGATAAAAAAAAAATTAGCATTGGACTCTGGGAATTATTGGATCACTCCTAAATGATAAAAGATTAAAGATGGCATATGAAATCACAAGAAAATAAAATTACATGAGAAATGTTAACCAAAAATGTAAACCCTAGAAAAAAAGAGGAAGCACAACCCAATATCATAGCTAGAAAAATATTAAAAAATTAAAGATGGCATATGAAATCACAGGAAAATAAAATTACATGAGAAATGTTAACCAAAAATGTAAACCCTAGAAAAAAAAAAAGAGGAAGCACAACCCAATATCATAGCTAGAAAAATATTAAAAGACACATGAAAGTACAAGAGAAAAAGGATAAAGCAAAAAGGTAAACCCTAGAAAGATAAAGATAAGAAACACTACTCAATATCTTATCTAGATATGAATATAAATATCATAGCTAGAAAAATATTAAAAGACACATGAAAGTACAAGAGAAAAAGGATAAAGCAAAAAGGTAAACCCTAGAAAGATAAGAAACACTACTCAATATCTTATCTAGATATGAATATAGGCAAATAATATGTGATAATTTTATTGGCATCCAAAAATAAACAAACAATAAACAAAGAATAGGTCGATATCATAAGAACATACAACCAATTAACATTGGACTATGGAAATGCTAATGTCATTCCAAAATGATAAAAGATTAAAAAATACATATGAAAGTAAAAAAAAGAAGACTACATGAGAAAGGGTGAACCCAAAAGGTAAACACTAGAAAGAGTGTGTTGTCGTCCTTATACACACGTGCAAACGTGAGCTAAGTCTGGCTCACTTAGTGTGTCATCGAAGGCACAATGCCTAGGTTCACAGCCCGCACTGTCACTTTGACCGGAACCTCTTCTATCTAGGCTTACTCCTAGGGAAGCCAAAGGGGGTAGACCTTAGTTACTAGATGTGTTAGAGTTAGGCTCTAGGAGTTAATTTTAGTTTGTTAAGGTTAGAGCGGATTCTAATCCTAAGATGTTAAGGCAATCATGCAAGATGCAAGGGTTAGCATGAAAAGAAAGAATTTTCCCTAGGTCAACTAAGACTAGTGCCTAGAAATTGGGCAAGGGGTCAACTAAGTTAAGGGGTGTTTCTTTACAAAAGATTAAAAGTTACTTACAATTTTACAAAAGAATAAATCAATGAAAGAAATACCATGTACAATTACTTACAAGATTTACAATTTAAAGAATATTATATTACAACAACAGTCTAACCAAACATTTGTTCAATGTGTGCAGGATATAGAAGATCAAAGCATCAAGTCACATCATCATTTACACAAGATTATCATCAACACATTACTTCATCAAAAGATTCAAAGATCGAAAGAATTAAACACAACTATTATGAAGTATTGAAGACAATCTACACTCTTATTTATTAAGCCCCCCAAGTATTCAATTAGATTTGGCCAAGGGTTTAATAGTTAGGCTTTTCTTAAGATTTGCAAAGTTTTATTAGCTTTAACCAAAGCCTCTCCTCATGTTGCCAAATAACTCTCGGGTGCTCAAGATAGTAAGGCAACGAGGCCCAACCTAGCTTCCACGGTCATCCCTGACAGTAAAAGTACTTCCCGGAGACGACACCCACCTAGAGTGCCACGGGACAGTCCCTTGCCACTACCCTCCATTGTTTTCCTCAAACCTGTTTTAGATGGTGGAGATGGTGGTCTAAGGTACCCTAAAATAGTCTATTAAGTATATATAATAGTTAAGTAGACTTTTAGGTGATTATTAGAGTGTTTTGAGAGTTTTAAAGTACTTTTAAAGTGCATAATAATGAGATGGCCAAAACTGAACTTGCTCAAAAAGTGTTGCTTAAGTTTTAACAATGAAATATATCAACACATAAGAAGCAAAGTAAAGAGATAGTTGAAAAGAAATTGATTTATCATAAGCACATCAACATTAGTTTGATTAGAGATAATAGATCCAATGGCAAGAACAACTTGCCTTAAGAGATGAAGGAAGAAAATTTAAGTGTTTGCCAAGTTAACCATTCAACAAAATTCAAGCCCAAGACGTGGCTACCAAAAGATATTAAGCAATGAATAAAATAACCACCTTATATGTTAAGCACCTAAGAGATATTAAGCATGAAAGTAAAATATGTTCTTAAGAGAGATTTAGAGCTTGAATGAAATAAACTAAGCAAGATCAAAAGAAATTATTAAATGTGTTGCCCAATGGGCTTAAGATATAAGATTAGATCTAAAACATAAGCATTTAAGACATTAAACCAATTAGATCAATATCATCACATGAAAGATAAAGCATTAACACTTATATCTACCTCTTTGGGGGGTTCCTTTCCCAAATTGGTAGGTTATTAGTTATCTTGTCTTAGTTAGTTTGAGTGTTCTTGGATATTATTATTAGGACAAACTTAGCAAGATATGAGCAAGAAAGAAAGTAAACCTAACAGCAAACTAAGCTACAAGCTAATCTATTAACAACCAAGCAAATACCCACGCAAGGTTGAGAAGGTGCCCTCACCTTCTAAACCTTGTGGCAAAGCTAGTTAAAAACTCAAAAATTTGAAGGGAAAAGCTATATCTACCCACGTCCTACCAACCCACAAGATTGAAGAAGAGGGGAGGTCGTACCACTTCCCCTCTTACACCTCAAGCTTGAACAAGCAAACAAAAACAAGGAAAAAGTGCACTTCTAGGCTAAGAAAAGACAAAAGAGTGTTAGAGATAGCTACCAAACTCCCCCAAGGGGTCTTGTAGTGTTGTGTGTGTCTCTTTGGGGCAGCCAAAAGCCTCCTATTAGATCTTATATACCTGTTAAAACAGCAAGGTTTTCTTGCTAGGATGGCTACACACTGTTACACATCAAAATTACTCAGCTGGATAAGTGTCGCATGTTCCTCTCAATTGTCGTAAGTGTCGCATCTTCCTTACAACTTTCGCAAGTGTCGCAAGTTGGTTACAAGTGTCGCAAATGATGTTCAGACAAACTGCCATGTCAAACGACACTAAGGAGACACTTATAACATCTCATATGCTTGATTTGAAGAAGGAGAACGGGTTTACTAAAGTCAAATAACTCTTGACACCTGAAGGGAGCCCTGAAACAAAGGTTTTGAGGGGGGAGCGCTCCCCTATCTCAGCCCTAGAAGCGTTGACGCTCCCCTATAAGACTTCAGGGAGCGTTATAACGCACCCCAGCCCCCTCTGAAGGAGCATTGCTCATCTTGAAAGCATTGGCGCTCCCCTAAGGCTTACCAGGGAGCGTTACAATACTCTGATGCCCCTTCTAAGGGAGTGTTGCCTAATCTGAGGCAGTAGTTGGCCCGTTGAGGAGAATAAGGGGAGGATCTTTCGAGATTAGGAGGCAGTTGTGTTCGAATTCTTGGTTTCATCAAGAGATCCCTAATCTAAGGAGAAGGTTCCCAACTTGTTCCAAAGATAACTCAAGAGGTTAAGCTCTTATTAACTTATATAAACAGGCTCTATGATGGTGGAAAGGGGGAAGAACTGAAGATATGAAACTTATGATCTTGGAGGAAATTCACAGTCAGCCAAAGGAGAGTGATCAGTGAATTTGTTGTTATCCAGGTTGTGGATCTTTCAGGAAAGGGTTAGACAAAGAGGACTTGACGAAGCTATCGCATTCACATCTACGATTGTAAGTATTGTTGTCGTTATTCTCATCAATATGACACGCTTGGCCTGTTTCTTTCTAGTTTGTGTCTAATGTCAAATGAACTTATGATTTATTGATAAATCTGTTTTCAAGCTAATATCAATAGAGTAGGAAGTGGTCGTATCTTTCTTTGTCCATAGAACTCAGCGAGGAGCAAAGGATTGGAGCGCAACTCGGAGCGTGCAGGGACAAACGTCGATAAAAGGTACTTCTATCATCCTTCCTTCTCATGTGTTAGTTTAGATGGATTTGAAAGGAAGTCAGTGTCCATGTTAAGCATTTTCTGTCTAGAGTTAGGGTCAAGCTCTTAGAGGCAATCTACCTGTCCGCAGGAAGATTTTCCTACAACAGAAACTGGCGACTCCACTGGGGAGATAGCCTCAAATTGAAACTTCTTGTTTGGATTTTCTCCTCATTGACCTTGTTCTATCCCTTGATCATTTCAGAACTGGTTCACTCCTCTTTTGATTAGTTTCATGAGCTAATTGGCTCCTTACCCTACCATACTCAGCATAATTGTCAAATTTGAATTTCAATTTTTGGAATTTTTTGAAATTTTTTGGAGTTTTAGACCCTGGCGCCCCTGTCCTAGTGTTAACAGAGCGTCAGCGCTCCCCCGTACCTCTGCACAGTGCGCTATAACGCTCCTTTCCTTTGGCAACAGAGCGCCAGCCTCTTTTTGGCCCAAAAACCCTCCAGAACTACCTTTTTCAGGGTTTGCCTCTGTGTCTCTTTTGTTGAGTGACCTAGTGAGTCAATTTTTCTTTCCTTTCAGCCTTGACATCTGTCCTTTTTGAATAATAAACATCTTGTTAGTTGGATATTTTAGCCTTCTTCATGATTTTCATTGAGTTTTTCCTGTTGAGTGAAGTTTGAAATCCATGCATTGTTTTTCTCTCCTCATCAGCTGAGTAAAAACCCTGGTGAAGGTCATCGAAGGCCTACAGACCTCTTTATCTCGATTTTAGTCAAGGTTATTGTTCTTCAATTTTTGTTTTTGGGTGTGAAGTTTGTTTTTTGTTTTCTTTGATTGTCTTTTTTTTTCTTTCGCTTTTCGTTTTGATTGCTACGAAGGGTGTATTGTTTGTGTGACTTTTGCTTGTGCTAGTTTGGTTTTCATTCATATAAGAAAGATAATTAGCAAGACGAGCATGGTGTTGTATTGATCATCATTCATATGAAAACAATAAAAACATCTTTATGATTGATTGTGCATATTAGAAGGCACTTAAAAGTTTTTGCATTACATCAGGATTTGATTGAGAAAAGAATCGTTTGAGGGCATTCCTTATTTGTGCTTGATGAGTGAAAGAACTTTCTCTCTCCCTTAGATAGATATTCATCGAAAGGAAATGACTACTTATCATTTTTGATGCATTATTTGGGTCTGAGTCATAATTCCATTTGTTTCACTTCCATGCACCCCTTTGCGTAAAGAACATCCATAAAAATCAACGCTAATTAAAAATTATTTAGAACTTTTTCTTTTCTAGGATCCTCCACCAACAGTAGACTAGGCTTAGTACTTTGGATTAGGGTTGTGAGCACAACTCTCCAAAGTTTCCAAAACAAATAGTAGCATCCTGAGTTAGGGAGAGTAAATCCAGTTATCGTATAAGTCTGACTGGGATCCCCCTCTCACACAGGGGTTACGCACGAGGTCACATTCGAGTGAGCTACAGGGACTAACCCTCTTTGGTTTAACTGATTGTGGTGGTCAGATCGTATTATGGGGATCACTTTGAGGTAAATCCACAATTACTGCGTGGAATCCTTTTAGTTGGTTTCGGGCTTGATAACCTGCCTGTACGTTCGGATTGAACTGTCGACTATTCCTGCCCAGGGGATGACTGCGAATTGGTAACCTTAGTGGCCATAATATTTAGGATCTTACACAAGGTGACGGTGACAGGAAGTCTCACTGTACCTGGAGCAGACATTGGTCAAACTCACTCGGGCTCCTTGGAGGGTAAATCCACAATTACTGCGCGGAAGCTTGCACCAAGGCGTAAGTTTGTTAAGCAGGTCGTCATTGTAACTATTCCACCCTATCCCCGCCCCTTCCAGACTTGATCACGCGATGTTGGATTTCATCACCAACTAGTACGGTCATCAAAATAAGGTCATGTCTGCTTGGTTGTGATTCTTAGATTTTTTTTAGCGTGTGTTGTTTCTTTTTGTTAGTTGTCCATAGATTTCTTTCGCCGACTCTTTTCCGCCAACATCGACCCTTCACGCCACTCGTGGAGGCTACAAGGACTTCCTCCAGAAAATATGGAAGGAAACACCCCTTTACCCCCTCATTCTATGGAAGAATCCCCTCAACAAAGTGAGGTTCATAATACTACAACTTCCCAGGAAGAAGTTCCCATTCCTTTGGAGAATTTTCGAATTGTCTCAGAATCTCCGGAATCTTATCGCATTCTGGAGGGATACAAATGATAGATTCTCCACCTGAATTCCACTGGAGAATTTGTTGTCATAAATTCTTCTAACATTCCGGCCAGGTCTTCTCAAAACCCTTTAGCCAGTGACCCTTTTTGGACTGCGGACGTTGTTCGAAGTCCACCACACTTGGTGCGAGATCTTTATGGAACAGGGGAAGGTGCCGATGCACCTTTTTCCTACACTGTACCCCCAAATCACTTCACTGGTACTACCACTTTTATGGCCACACCAACCGTTGGTCCGAACATACCGTCTGTTGGCCCAAGGTCTACTATTCCCCTCCAGACGGCCCATTCGACAATGGCCCCTCACATTCCGACCATCCCCGCCGGCAACGCGGTAGTTAATCAAGCCCCGATTGGCACACCTGTAACACCAAGACCTACACTCCCCTTTGGATTCAGGGAATTGAACACTTTCGCTACCACCAATGCCCAGACCACTACCCAAATTATACCGGGAAGTACCATACCAATCCAACAACCCGGAGGGACTGGCCTTGGTGGTCCTAACCCAATCGGTGGCACCAGTCAGTCATTTACGTCCGGATCTCAGATCCCGGGAACTCTACCTCAAACTGGGGGGCATCCTCCCTCCGGAGGACAAATTCCATTCGGAGGGAACCCTAATGCTAGGGGGCATCCTCCCACCGGAGGACAAATTCCATTCGGGGGGCACCCTCACACCGGGGGGCACCCTCAATCCGGAGTACACCATCAACCACAAGGACAAAATTTGTCTGCCGCACCCAATCCGTGGAGCGTCCCTTTTCAAGGAAACCCACATGCCTCCACGGGACAAAATGTTCAGACTCTGCAACAACCCCCTTATGGACAAATGCCAAACCCACCCTATAATCCACAAAACCCATCCAGTTATCCTCCGCTCACAAACACTTCTCAAAAAATTTCAAATCCTATCTACCTTGGTCAAAACCAACCTCACATGAGAGGGCCCACGAGTTATAATTATCCACATAACCCAGTATTGGGCCCCACTGGTGCCCCTCTGCCACACCAGCATTACCCACAAGTTAACCAACAACTACCTTTTCTAGCCACCCTGGACCTTCCAGACTTGTCTCGGTTAACGAATGATCCCATTTATCATTCTCCGGTTTGGCCAACCATTCCAGCTAAACTTCCTTCTGATATCCCAAAATTCGACGGAAAGCCCGGGGAAGACCCAAACAATCACGTAATGACCTTCCATTTGTGGTGTTCATCCAACTCCCTCATGGACGATTCGATTCGTCTGTGTCTTTTCCAACGAACGCTCACGGGTTCCACAACGAAATGGTATATTTAATTACCACGCGCATCCTTTCAGGATTTCAAATCCCTTGCCATGTCCTTCCTCACACATTTCCAAATACCCATTCGATACGAGACAGGTACTGAACTATTAACTCCCTTCGTCATACAACTTCCATACATATCTCTGATAATATCCATGAATGGAGACAACGACGAAGGTTAATCAAAGCAGTCATTCCCAACCAATTGTTAGCAGAATGGTTCACGAAATCACTATTACCCCAGATTGCTCGTGATGTTTCCATGGGTGGCGTAGTCACCGAGGAAGAAGCCATCACCCGAGCTCAGTACTTAGACTTAGTCTATTCACAATCCGGTACTCTGTACGAGTTGATACCGAATGTTACCCGTGCCACTAACAATCCATCCAAACCATCGACTGCTTCGCATGCAGATGGAGTTATTGGCTCCGTCAAAACTCAATCTACTACCCAATCTACTGGAACAATCCAGCAGCCCACGTCCATGGCTGCTCCCATCCCAACTGCACCCTCTTCTACCCCACCTCAAACTCAGGTTTATGATGTGAATGCGGTCCAGTCAACCCCTCCACAACAACTTGGGGGCAAGAAGAAAGCAAGAAACAAACCAAAGAAGAACAACAACAATGAGCAACCCAAGACCCAACCGCAAACCCCTGCTGCCGGAAAACAACCACAACGAAAACTGAAATTCCCATGTCTCATTTGTGGTGACGATCACTACACTCGAGACTGGCCACATCGCGATGAAGTGGCCAAACTTTTCAAAGGAAATTCGCAACCTGTTGTGCTCACGCAGCCTTTTCCGCAGCAACAATCTTTGGTTGCACAAACCCCCACGCCGGGGGGCAGTTCCAACCAACCCCATGATGAGGCCTCGACAAGTGCCCACATTTACATGTTTAACGGAGTTAATATAACAACTCGCTCTGCGACATATGACACGCCAGTTAAACCTGATAAGATGAAGATCGCTAACGGTTCTGCGACAGACCCGTTACCATCCACCGTCAATCCTCCATCTCTTATCCCTCCATCCGGGCCACTCTAGATCGATAAACCCTCTTTTGACTCTATCCTACGCCCTCCTAAGAGCACCATCTGGAAATCTACATTCAATCCTAATTCACGGGCTGCCCAAAACTACAATATCGTAGAATATTTGGCCCAAGCCTCGTGTGCCATGTCCGCCTTGGAAGTTCTACAACACTGTCCCAACCAACGTAGAACGCTCTTAGATGCTATTGGCACTTTCGATCCCGAGTCATCAAACTACCTCACGTTTAATCTGGATGATCATCAACTGCGACTCTCCCACCATCTAGCTTTCCAAATCGATGTGATTGTTCACAATCAACAAATCCACCAAACTATCCTGGATGAGGGAGCCTCCACCTGTGTCATGTCTCTAGCATGTTGGAAAGGCTTAAAATCACCTACCCTTAACAAATCTACTACCATGTTACGTGCCTTTGATGGACAATTTTTTCATCCTCACGGATTATTACAATCCTTAGCCGTTCAATTGGGTGGCAAAACTGTTACTATTGACGTCGAGGTGGTCGATGCCCCCCTCGATTACAACCTACTACTTGGAATAAGTTGGTTCTACGCGATGACTATCATCACCTCGTCGGTGTTTCGATGTGTATAATTCCCCCATCAAGGCAAAATTGTTACCATTGATCAGCTCGATTTTTGCACACCCGATGCTCGCATCCCTGCTACCAACAACATTCCTTTTCTGGGAGACCACCCGGTTACGTATGAAAGCATTGGTGTTGGCTTATTGAAATATTCTAGCCTCATGGGTACCTTCCCTACACCACTTCCACCTACCGCACATCATATTTCCGTCGTCAATATGATTTCGATTATACCTTATCAATCCTTGGAATCATCAAACCCTTGGGTTGTGCCTAGTCCTTTGGAATTCGATGTGCTCGGGGACACAATGCCACTGAGCCCAGCCGAGGCTGCATACGTATCTATTCAATCTTCTTCTCCCTCTTCAAACACTTCACATTCATTGGCACCCGATACTTATTCGGTGCCCTCGTGGTTAGATTCCCTATCATCCGTCGTTGATTACATTTCCCATATTTTTCCTTCGGACGAATATATCATGGAAATGCTTAGCATTGACGATCTACCATGGGATGACAACCACCATCGATCCTCTTTTCTTCCACCTTTGGAAGAAATCCAAGACATACGATTTGTCTTCCACCCCAATGTTACCGAAGCTCCGCAATCTCCTATCCTCACACAAGATACTCTCTCTGAGGGGAACATGGGTAACATCTCTACTACGGTCACGATTGACATTTCAATCAAACAAGGTGTCGTGGAAAACATCAACCTTGGTGCTAATTGCACACCCAAAGAAGTGGCTTCTTACACCGCTTTATTCAAGGAATTATGTGATGTCTTCACATGGAGTTACGAGGAAATGCCAGGAATCGACCCTTCCATCATCGTACACAAAATCAAAACTTACCCTGACACAAAACCGGTTCGGCAAAAGCTTCGCCTGGTTCATCCCAAGAAAATCGCAGCTATAAAGGAAGAAGTTGAAAAACTTCTAAAATCTGGCTTTATCTATCCCGTCCCTTTAACCGAATGGGTCTCCAACCTTGTTCTGGTTGCTAAGAAACAAGGGACCATCCGTGTTTGCGTTGACTATCGAGACCTCAACAAATCTTGTCCTAAGGACAACTACCCTACGCCCTTCATCGATCAAATCATCGATAATTGCGCGGGGAGCGTAATCTTTTCTTTCATGGATGGCTTTTCTGGATATAACCAGATTGAAATCTTGCCTACCGATCAACACAAGACAGCCTTCATCTGCCCTTGGGGAACTTTCTCCTACCGAAAGCTACCTTTTTGCCTTAAAAATGTTGGAGCCACTTTCCAGCGAGCCATGTCGTATGCTTTTCATGGCATCAAACATATAGCAGAACTGTATCTCGACGATTTACCTGCACATTCGTTAAATCGATTTGATCACATTGATCATTTATGTGCAATTTTCCTGCGATGTAGGTTCTACCGCATTCCCCTGAACCCACACAAATGCATTTTCGCTGTCGAATCCGGTCGACTTCTCGGTTTCATTGTCTCCAAAGATGGGATCAGGGTGGATCCCTTAAATATCAAGGCCATCTTAGCCTTACCTCCACCCACCAATTTAACCCAACTCCAAAGTATGCAAGGCAAAGCAAACTTTCTTCGCCGTTTCATTTGCAATTATTCCGAGATTACTAAAGGATTTATGCGCTTACTGCAGAAGAACATCCCTTTCATCTGGGATGACGCAGCTCAACGTTCATTCGACGCTCTCAAGCACGCTTTGACCCATGCACCTTTGTTACATCCCCCTGAATATACAAAGGATTGTATCATTTACTTGGCCACTTCTACGTCCACCATCGCAATGGTGTTTGTCCAAGAAGACTCCAACGACGAAGAACATGTGATTTATTATCTGAGCAAGAGCTTATCTGGTCCCGAAATCAGATATTCGCATGTTGAGAAACTGGCTCTGGCAGCCGTCATCACTATCCAAAGGTTCCGTCACTACATCTTATTACACACCACCACGGTAATCGCAGACTCCAACCCCATGTACCACATCCTGACACATCAAGTACTTGGGGGCAAATATTCAAAATGGATCGTTATTCTTCAAGTGAGTCTACAAAGGCTAAAGCCAAAAAATCCATGGTGTTTGTCGAGCTCATATGTGCTCTCCCTCGTGCTGATGAAAAGATCGAACCTAGAGATTCTCTCCCCGATGAATCTCTCTTCCTCATCAGCACCTTTAATCCTTGGTACGGAGACATTCTCCTCTACCTCCAAACACAACGTTTTCAGCCCAACATCTCTCGCGAAGAGCGTCAATGCATTCGTCACCACTCTCGTCGTTATATCATCCTCGGCGACACTTTGTATTGCTGTGGTATCGACACCATCCTTCGGCGATGTCTGACTCACGAGGAGGCTGAACGCGTTTTGAATGATTGTCACCTTGGCGCCTGTGGCGGTCACCTTTCTGGAATGGCCACAACCCAAAAAATCCTACGTGTCGGCTAGTTTTGGCCCTCGATTTTCAAAGATTGTATCGAGGCTGTCAAGAAATGCCCACCCTGCCAAATCTTTAACAAGAAGGCACGCACCCACCCTATGGCGTTGCACCCTATTATCGCCATCATCCCCTTTGCCAAATGGGGCATCGATTTCATGCAATGTAAGCCTACCTCAGTCGGGGGGCACGGTTACATCATTGTCTCTGTCGACTACTTCACCAAATGGGCTGAGGCTATGCCTACCTTCCTGAATGATGGTCGTACGGCAGCTCTATTCCTCTTCAACCACATCATAACTCGTTTTGGTGTACCACGTGCCATTGTCACTGACCATGGTGCACACTTCAA
>ML800132.1:75888-110970 GCA_009831015.1 Picea engelmannii
TATATATATATATATATATATATATATATATATATATATATATGGCATGACTGAAATGTTTGTATTACATCGAAAAAGTGTGTAGAAGAGCAAAATATTGGGCCTGTTCACCCATACAACATCGCCTGACAAGGCATACAAAAACATGATCACGGGGAGACTCTAATCTCCCCGCATTGCGTTGTGCTGTGAGTAACACACTATTGCATGCACTACGCGCCTCAATGGAGAATTGATATTCTCTGGTACTCCTAAAGTGTGCCGCTACAGATGTAAAGGCACATCCCCCCTCCGCAGAGGAGGGATACCCATCGTAAGGCCTTGGAGGTTCCTCTCAACCTCCCGGAGACCCACCACCAGTATTGTTGGGTCTGCTGCGAATAGGGCACCTCCACGATGCCCTGGTACTGGTATATCAACCGGGTGCACTGCTCCCTTGTCTGCATGTCGGAAACAAAACATTTGTTAAAACTCTTTTACACACCCAAAAAATATATATATACATTAAAAACTTAAAAAACAAAAACTAGACAAGGTATGGCTTAGTCTCTTACCTGACTCGTCCCAATCTTCCCCCGCGGGAAAAATCAAGTCCATACTCCCACGGAAGTCCACATCAGCATAAGGGAAGTCCTCTATCCAAAGGTACTACCGTCTCATCCAGGCAAAGAAATCACCAGTAAAGTGGAACTCTGACTCTGAAACTAGCCTTGGAGACAGACTAGTCCACCTCTCCATCCGAGGTTCATCCACTGGTCTTACCGCCAGTGCTATCTGAGGCTGCATCTAAGGGATGCGCTCTAGGAAAAAAGAGACCAAAAATGAGCCATAGTCGAACTGTTTCTGACCAGTCCTGCACCGCGAGATATGTTCCTTCACATTCCGAAGGAACGCTGCACTCCAATTAAACAGTGTTGGTTCTAAACATTGAACACCATAGGCCACCTGTGATCTCGATGTCAGATGAACACTAGTGCTACCGGTCACGCTTGTGATAGCAAATAGTATAGACAGGAGGAGAAAATATTGAATATCCTTGATAGGGATCCTTCCCCCTACCAACCTCGCTCCCGGAATGCAGTGGCGTGCCAGATACACGTCCACTTGTTCAGGTAATTCCCTCTGCCCAGTAAAATATATGGGGACCCCTCTTTTCGAGAGGCCGGTCAAAAAGTAGACATCTTCCAACTCAATGGTTAGGATTTGTGTGCCGATACGGAATCCCTGTTCTGCAACATCCCAAAGGCCAATCATATGCTCAAGTAATAACACCTCTCTCTTCATTTTTTTCAATTTGAATAACTTGAGCAAGCCACAAGCTCGCAAAGCGGCCCGTGTACGAGGACTCCGTAGAGCGGCTAAATCATCCATCTCATGTTCCCTCTCTTTCCATTCAATCATGATTGCCGAAGATACCTACAAAACAAAAAATCAAGAATTTCGTTATTCTTCACGTTTTGTAATTTCGACGATTTTCAAAAGCATTTTAAAACATGAAACAACATACCCACGTCATCTAAAAGCAGCCACTCACTCTTTAATACCACCACACCCTTTAATATTTGTCAAATAATGATAAAAACGTTTTAAAAATGAAAAACGACTTTGGGGGCTGCGTGGGCATTTGGGGAGATTTTTTATGAGTTCTTTTACTAAGAATGACCTGCCCAATTGATTGCAAGGGTGTAGACATCCTAATCACCCTTCTCTAAATCATTTTTGTTAAAGAATTCCCCCATTTCATTAATTTTTAAAAAGAGGTCGATTTGGTTCAAAGAGGGGTGACTTAGGGCTTTGTGTTTTAAAATGAATAATGCTATGAAAATGGATCTAAAACCATGCAATTGAAAGAGAAAAGGATGGGCACCTACCTGGATTCGAACGGTGAGAAAAATGATCGATCATAGCTCCGGCAGCAAGAAAAACAAGATTTGCTTCAAAATGGGATTCTCCACTACTCCAAAATCCTTGCAAATGAAATGGTAAATGAATTTTCAAATCAATTGTTATTTATGAAATTTCATTTTTTATAAGGTATGGTCATTTTTGGGTTTCTCTAATGATGTAATGGTTGCACTAAACTCTGGTTTGTAGCTTTGACATCGCAGGCTTTCTGGCAGTCCTGATCGGTTATTCACCTTGTCGCACTTATGAGCATAGTCTTAGTTCGTTCTCGAGCTCAACAATATGAGAACGTAACCGGGTAAACTTTTATCTCTTTTTCGGACCCGTACGGATACGAACACATGAAAAAGGAACCCCCCTGGAGTCTCCTTTAAACCCTTTTCAGACTCTCTAAACATGAAAAGATTGTCGAGTGATCTTGCTTCCTTTCACACTCGTTAAAAGGTTAGAAAGGGCATCTTGTGAGCAATAGTTTAACCCTTTTTCGGTCTCGTTGGACTACCGTACGAAAAAAGAACTGAGAGAGTTCCCTTTTAAGTGTTTTTCCAAACTCTATAATCCCAAAAAACCTTCGAGTTTTATGTCCTTGGACTTGTTAAAATACACATCGACAAACCCATATGGGAACGAACCCTTACTTCTTCTGGTTGGTTAAACAAAGGAAGAGGAACTTACCGAAGGTGAGTTATATCAAGCATGTGTTATCCTCCTTGAGCTCATTAAATAAAAAAGAGGTACTCATTTATCTGGATGGGGGAAAAAATTGAAAGGAGCAAGCCAAGCAGTCTCTTGAGAACATCATCCATCACTTCTTAGAGTCGCCCTTGAACACGGCACTTTGTCACTTTGCATATATCATAATCCGTTGAACCTCTGCACTGAGCCAATCCTCCAAGTTCCTTTCACTCCTTTGGGTCACCCGACACAAGTCACAGTATCCATTGCATAGTTTTGGTCCATGTCATGTTTTGTTGTTGTGCCTCAGTGTTCAAGGGAAGTATCCGCCTCGAGAGTCAGCCATCCCAAGTATCTTGCCTCAAAACCTGTGTCAGTCCATGTCCATTTGATCTGCCAAACACATATCCATGTCTGTTTCGTGTCATTGATGGAGGATACATCAAGGCCCTCCCTCGACGAGTCTATTCCTGTCGACTCCAACACATTATCCGGGAATCAGACTTAGAAACTAGTTAGTACTTTGGGACCTGCATGCCTCAATGGTAGGCCTCCTCAAATTCAACAGTTGGTTTACATCATTGACCCCTGATCGAATGATTCCACGGATGTTCAACCTCAGCTCATATATTCACATTCCCTGGAATGTACTAAGGTACCTTGGGAATCACTGACATTAATGGTGATCTCCCTCGCACTTGTTAACGGTTCACACCATTGACCAATAATCAAGTGGTTTCTGCCGTGTTCGACATCGAGACATCTATTCACATGGTTGGAATCATACCACGTTGGGATTGGTAAGAAGACCCTGGGTTGAGTAATCACTTTGATATATGCTTTGCCCAGGCTGCGAAGGAGTTTATTAGACAAGAACACTCACACTGTCACATAGATCCACTTTGTATTGGTCGTGGCTATGTCTTGTCATCTCGCAGATCCACTGTGTATTCTTCGTGGCTACGATCTGTCCGAGTCGTCAGAGTATAGATCCACATTGTATCTTCGGTGGCTATACCTTTTTATCAATACAATTATGGATCGGCAGTGTATTTTATGGCGGCCATATCCTGCTAAGTCTTGATCACCCAAGCATAGGTATGCATGCCTTGGGTTTTGAAATATGTCATGATATTTGTTGGGTGTTTGTGTGCAGCTTCTGTCAGGTTCTCCGAGTCTATACCCTTGTTTGGAAATCTACAAAGTATTTCAGTTATCAGTTGGCATCTTCTAACTTCATACTTTGGGGGGCATTCTGTTACACATCAAAATTACTCAGCTGGATAAGTGTTGCATGTTCCTCTCAATTGTCGTAAGTGTCGCATCTTCCTTACAACTTTCGCAAGTGTCGCGAGTTGGTTACAAGTGTCACAAATTATGTTCAGACATACTGCCATGTCAAACGACACTAAGGAGACACTTATAACATCTCATATGTTTGATTTGAAGAAGGAGAACTGGTTTACTGAAGTCAAATAACTCTTGACACCTGAAGGGAGCCCTGAAACAAAGGTTTTGAGGGGGAGCGCTCCCCTATCTCAGCCCTAGAAGCGCTGGCGCTCCCCTATAAGGCTTCAGGGAGCGTTATAACACTCCCCAGCCCCCTCTGAAGGAGCGTTGCTCATCTTGAAATCGTTGGCGCTCCCCTAAGGCTTACCAGGGAGCGTTACAGCGCTCTGATGCCCCTTCTAAGGGAGTGCTGCCTAATCTGAGGCAGTAGTTGGCCCGTTGAGGAGAATAAGGGGAGGATCTTTTGAGATTAGGAGGCAGTTGTGTTTGAATTCTTGGTTTCATCAAGAGATCCATGATCTAAGGAGAAGGTTCCCAACTTGTTCCAAAGATAACTCAAGAGGTTAAGCTCTTCTTAACCTATATAAACAGGCTCTATGATGGTGGAAAGGGGGAAGAACTGAAGATATGAAACTTATGATCTTGGAGGAAATTCACATTCAGCCAAAGGAGAGTGATCAGTGAAGTTGTTTTTATCTAGGTTGTTGATCTTTCAGGCAAGGGTTAGATGAAGAGGACTTGATGAAGCTGTCGCATTCGCATCTACGATTGTAAGTACTGCTGTCGTTATTCTCATCAATATGACACGCTTGGCCTGTTTCTTTCTAGTTTGTGTCTAATGTCACATGACCTTATCATTTATTGATAAATCCGTTTTCAAGCTAATATCAATAGAGTAGGAAGTGGTCGTATCTTTCTTTGTCCACAGAACTCAGCAAGGAGAAAAGGATTGGAGCGCAACTCGGAGCGTGCAGGGACAAACGTCGATAAAATGTACTTATATCATCCTTCCTTCTCATGTGTTAGTTTAGATGGATTTGAAAGGAAGTCAGTGTCCATTTTAAGCATTTTCTGTCTAGAGTTAGGGTCAATCTCTTAGAGGCAATCTACCTGTCCGCAGGGAGATTTTCCTACAACAAACACAACCAAACAAAGTTAAGGAAACCCTTGCCCTTTTGGGACAATAACTTTCCACAAAACAAGATATATATTTAAAAGTATTTTTGACCTATCTAAACCAATATATGCTAGCTGAAAATGAGATGGATGTACAGCAATAAAGAGCAAGGTAATAGATCTAGATAGTTGGAGTGTGAGAAGCTACAAGTGACCCTTCCCTTCTAAAAGGAGTTCCCAATGGAGCTTTGAAAGTGAACCTGCAATACCCTTCCAAACTCAAGCATACACAATACAAGACGTTGATGCAATGATAATAAATGACACTTCAATTTAGATCATACATCAAGATCTATAGACTAATAAGAATACGCATTACTAAGCTTACTTAGATAACACTTTGACTAAGATCTAGTGTTGCATGAAACAAGAAAGAACATTAAACAATATTACCTCCATTACATAAGAATGACAAGCATACGCATCACCCTTCTTGTTTCCTCCAAAGCTTCCAAATATTATTACCAGAGAGAGTGATGTTGGAGAGGAATACTCCAAAACCCTAAAGCAAGAATGAAATGAGAATGAATGAAATTACAAGAGAGAGAGAGGAAAATCAAGTAGCATAACAATAGCTCAAGATATGGTGAGTTGGGGAGGAGAAATGAGATCTATTTATACTTGGAGAGGAAAACCTACCTCTCTTGGATCTAATCCAAGTGTCCACCACCAAGCAAATGAGTAGATCTCAAGGCTAGGGCACACCATCTAGGGTTTGAAAGCTAGATCTAGGGTGTAGAAAAATGTAGGAGGTGTTGGGATCAAGAAAAGAGGTGTGGGAGGCCTTGGGATTGATTTCAAGGAAGGTGAGAGGTCTTAAATAAGTTTTAAAAAATCATTTGTGGAGTTTCTAGAAGAGGGGGGCGTAACTCCTCTTGGAGGGTGCAAAAAAAGGGTGAAAATGAAGGATTAGAGGGGGGTTAATGAGAAAAAAGGAGTGGTATCACCCTAGGAGGTGATGTGGGGGTTAAAGGAAGTCATAACTCATGAGAGGGAGCCGCAAATAAATCACAACAACCTCCACCAAGGAAAAACGTCAATCCCCCTAGGGGGGGCATGACTTTTGAGTGTAGAAGGTGGGTAAGGGGTTAGAATAGGTTGGAAAAGGTTGGGAGGGTTATGTTATGCTTAGGGAGGCTCTCTCTAACCTTTATTCCATCATTTTACATCCTCTAAACTCATTATTACAATTTTACATTTTTGCCATGTTTGGACTTTAGCAATTAAAATTGTTGTTTTAGACTAACTCACACTCTGGGTGGACTAACACATGGCTAAAGTTGTCCGACCGAGTTGAAAATTGATCCATGGATGTAGGGGGTGATATTACATTTCTTTTGAGCACAAATACACCTATCAAAAGTCCGAGGATCCAGTTTTTACAATTATTGCTCAAAATTAATTAATTAATTAATTAATTAAACCTCCAAACTTAGGAAAATTTAATTTAAAATTAATTAATAAAAAAAAACTAACCTAGACTCGACGGAATTCCTCGAAACTTTTTATGATGTCTTGCATGGTCATTTAAAATGAATTCCCTATATAGTTACCAAAACATAAGCCCACTAGAACGTCGTTCACCACTTTGGAGGACATATGTAAAGTGTGAGGGAAAAACTCAAGGGAAATCAGTAAGGCTGAAAAACCCACTGATATCCTGAGGATAAAAAACCCTCAGTGAAAGAAACTCTCCTATTGAACCGATACCAAGGTAACTGACCTAGACATGACTCGTGCAGACCTATTACATTATTAACCCATGCAGGGGTGCGGAAATTCTAATTACAAAAATAAGTGTTGGGCCAAACACAGCCCTGTAGAACTAAATAATGAATCAAATAATACAGAATTAAAAATACAAGGAAAGGTTAGAGATATGTTACAACCACCCATGCAATGGGTGAAATGATACCACAAGTGTCTGAAGCATCCTAGTCCAGGATGACTCATAGAAGACCCCTTCCCAAGTTTTATCATCTTGGAAATTTTTGTGAGGGAGAACCAACCAAGAATCATGTTCCTTCTTCCTTTCATCCAAACATTAGAATATGACCAGCCGTGTAAACTCGGAATACTTTGTTGCTCATGACTATCAAGGTGGGAGGCCAAACCATACTCATAATGATATGACATCGTTAAACTGAAGTTGCCTTCCATTTCCACATAATTCTGTATTAACTCATCTTCAGGTTGAAAAGTTGGAAAAGAACATACCACAGGAACCATCATATTGTTTTCTTCAAGATTTTCAAATTAATCCTTCAAAAAGATTGGTTCCTCAAGAGGAGGGTGGGGACTTGAATCATCTAGATATTCAACATTTTCCAACTCAATTTCTTTTACCTCCTCAAAATAAATGATTGTTTTATCCATGGATTCATCTGAAATCTCCCAATGAATTTCCTCATCTTTTTCATTATCACTCTTAAATTCGAGGGGGTCTGGATATTCAATATAAGTTTATGTAAGATCATCTTCCATGACCTCCAATTGATCTTCTAGGGCCACAAATTGTTCATTCATGGCTTCACATTGTTCTTCCTGGGAAAGCTGCATGTTCTGAACTATTTCTTTAAATTCCTCAATGGGATCTAGTGGAGTATCAACCTCTATGTATAAATTGATTGTTTTTATATTTGGAAGATTTTTCCTCCTCCATGTTTCCATAAAACCATCAACCAATTCATCGTAAATTTCACTCCAATCATGCCCAAACCTTTCCAAAAAGGCATGCAACAAGTCATGTATGGTCTTAAATCTTCCATCAGGCAAATCATGAAACCAATTAAAAGGTTTTTCCACATCAAGAGTTACGGAAAATAGTTTCATTAGAACGTCCTCATAAATAGGTGGATTATACCATTCATCAATACATTTAGTGAATGCCCTGATGTGAGTACTAGCATCATCATGGTCACCATAGTCAGGAGTGTTTTCAAAAATATCTGAAGATTCATAATGAGGGTAACCAACGATTCCTGGAAAATCAATAGGATCATTAAAACCATCCATTTCTAACTAGATCATTTATACAAAGGTCTAAAGAAAAGGACTGGGACCCAAGATTACCGAGGATCCAACAAGAAGAAGGACTAGCTAGCTTCACCCCAAACTCTTCCAAGTTCAAGGATGAAGCAAAACAAGTCGGGAATTCCTTCTTGCAAAATACCTTGTCAATTTATTAAGAAGTGGAGTCGCCAGATGACCAAGTTATTTCAGACAAACAAGAGCATCAAACAAGGCAAAAACAAGAAGAAAAACAAAAGTTAATTTGTTAAGTTTGGAACAAGAATTGGATATCAATAAGTGCTTCTTCTCCAAGAATTTCAACTAGGATTGCTCCTTGCAGTATACTTGATAGATTTGTTCAATGGAGTCACCACTTGGAAAGGAAGCAAACAAAGCTAACCAATGCAAGCTCAAAGAATTATTAGTTCTTAAAAAGTTAAGTCATTAAGACCAAGGATAAATGACTTATCCTCGGCAACGACACCAAAGATGTTGTCGTCCTTATACACACTTGCAAACATGAGCTAAGTCTGGCTCACTTAGTGTGTCCTTGTAGGCACAATGCCTAGGTTCACAGCCCATGCTGTCACTTTGACCGGAACCTCTTCCGTCTAAGCTTACTCTTAGGGAAGCCAAATGGGGTAGACCTTAGTTACTAGATGTGTTAAGAGTTAGGCTCTAGGAGTTAATTTTATTTTGTTAAGGTTAGAGGGGATTCTAATCCTAAGATGCTAAGGAAACCATGCAAGATGCAAGGGTTAGCATGAAAAGCAAGCCTTTTCCCTAGGTCAACTAAGACTAGTGCCTAGAAATTGGGCAAGGGGTCAACTAAGTTAAGGGGTGTTTCTTTACAAAAGATTAAAAGTCACTTACAATTTTACAAAAGAATAAATCAATAAAAGAAATACCATGTATGATTACTTACAAGATTTACAATTTAAAGAATATTAGATTACAACAACAATCTAACCAAACATTTGTTCAATGTGTGCAGGATATAGAAGATCAAAGCATCAAGTCACATCATCATTTACACAAGATTATCATCAACACATTACTTCATCAAAAGATTCAAAGATTGAAAGAATTAAACACAACTATTATGAAGTATTGAAGACAATCTACACTCTTATTTATTAATCCCCCCAAGTATTCTATTTGATTTGGCCAAGGGTTTAATAGTTAGTTTTTTTTTAAGATTTGTAAAGTTTTATTAGCTTTCACCAAAGCCTCCTCCTCCTATTTCCAAATAATTGTCAGGTGCTCAAGATAGTAAGGAAACGAGGCCCACTCTAGCTTCCATGGTCAGCCCTGACAGTAAGAGTACTTCCAGGAGAGGACACCCACCTGGAGCGCCACGGGACAGTCCCCTGCCACTACCCTCCATTCTTTTCCTCAAACCCATTTTAGATGGTGGAGATGGTGGTCTAAGGTACCCTAAAATAGTCTATTCAGTATATATAACAGTTAGGTAGACTTTTAGGTGATTATTAGAGTGTTTTGAGAGTTTTAAAGTACTTTTAAAGTGCAAAATAATGAGATGGCCGAAACTGAACTTGCTCAAAAACTGTTTCTTAAGCTTTAACAATGAAATATATCAACACATAGGACGCAAAGTAAAGATATAGCTGAAAAGAAATTGATTTATCACATGCACATCAACATTAGTTTGATTAGAGACAATAGATCCAATGGCAAGAACAACCTTCCTTAAGAGATGAAGGAAGAAAATTTAAGTGTTTTCCAAGTTAACCATTCAACAAAATTCAAGCCCAAGACGTGGCTACCAATAGATATTAAGAAATGAATAAAATAACCACCTTATATGTTAAGCACCTAAGAGATATTAAGCATGAAAGTAAAATATGTTCTTAAGAGAGATTTAGAGCTTGAATGAAATAAACTAAGCAAGATCAAAAGAAATTATTAAGTGTGTTTCCCAATGGGATTAAGATATGAGATTAGATCTAAAACATAAGCATTTAAGACATTAAACCAATTAGATCAATCTCATCACATGAAAGATAAAGCATTAACACTTATCTCTACCTCTTTGGGGGGTTCCTTTCCCAAAAAGGTAGGTTATTAGTTATCTTGTCTTTGTTAGTTTGAGTGTTCTTCGATATTATTATTAGGACAAACTTAGCAAGATATGATCAAGAAAGAAAATAAACCTAACAACAAACTAAGCTACAAGCTAATCTATTAACAACCAAGCAAATACCCAAGCAAGGTTGAGAAGGTGCCCTCACCTTCTAAACCTTGCGGCAAAGCTAGTTAAAAACTCAAAAATTTGAAGGGACAAGCTATATCTACCCACGTCCTACCTACCCTCAAGCTTGAAGAAGAGGGGAGGCTGTACCACTTCCCCTCTTACACCTCAAGCTTGAACAAGCAAACAGAAACAAGGAAAAAGTGCACTTCTATGCTAAGAAAAGACAAGAGAGGGTTAGAGATAGCTACCAAACTCCCCCAAGGGGTCTTGTAGTGTTGTGTGTGTCTCTTTGGGGCAGCCAAAATCCTATATCATATCTGATATACCTGTTAAAATAGCAAAGTTTTCTTGCTAGGATGGCTACACACAACCAAACAAGGTTAAGGAAACCCTTTCCCTTTTGGGACAAGAACTTTCCACAAAACAAGATATAGATTTAAAAGTATTTTTGACCTATCTAAACCAATATATGCTAGCTGAAAATGAGATGGATGTACAGCAATAAAGAGCAAGCTAATAGATCTAGATAGTTGGAGTGTGAGAATCTACAAGTCTAGAAGGAGTTCCCAATGGAGCTTTGAAAGTGAACCTGCAATACTCTTCCAAACTCAAGCATACACAAGACAAGACGTTGATGCAATGATAATAAACAACACTTCAATTTAGATCATACATCAAGATCTATAGACTAATAAGCATACGCATTACTAAGCCTACTTAGATAACACTTTGACTAAGATCTAGTGTTGTATGAAACAAGAAAGAACATTAAACAATATTACCTCCATTACATAAGAATGACAAGCATACTCATTACCCTTCTTGTTGTCCTCCAAATCTTCCAAATATTATTACCAAAGAGAGTGATGTTGGAGAGGAATACTCCAAAACCCTAGAGCAAGAATGAAATGAGAATGAATGAAATGACAAGAGAGAGAGAGGAAAATCAAGTAGCATAACAATAGCTCAAGATATGGTGAGTTAGGGAGGAGAAATGAGATTTATTTATACTTGGAGAGGAAAACCTACCTCTCTTGGATCTAAGCCAAGTGTCCACAACCAAGCAAATGAGTAGATCTCAAGGCTAGGGCACACCATCTAGGGTTTGAAAGCTAGATCTAGGGTGTAGAAAAATGTAGGAGGTGTTGGGATCAAGAAAAGAGGTGTGGGAGGCCTTGGGATTGATGCCAAGGAAGGTTAGATGTCTCAAATAATTTTTAAAAAATCATTTGTGGAGTTTCTAGAAGAGGGGGGCGTAACTCCTCTTGGAGGGTGCAAAAAACGGGTGAAAATGAAGGATTGGAGGGGGATTAATGAGAAAAAAGGAGTGGGATCACCCTAGGAGGTGATGTGGGGGTTAAAGGAAGTCATAACTCATGAGAGGGGGCCCCAAATAAGTCACAAAAACCTCCACCAAGGAAAAACGTCAATCCCCCTAGGGGGGCATGACTTTTGAGTGTAGAAGGTGGGTAAGGGGTTAGAATAGGTTGGAAAAGGTTGGGAGGGTTATGCTATGCTTAGGGAGGCTCTCTCTAGCCTTTATTCCATCATTTTACATCCTCTAAACTCATTATTACAATTTTACATTTTTTCCATGTTTGGACTTTAGCAATTAAAATTGTTGTTTTAGACTCACTGACACTCCAGGTGGACTAACCCATGGCTAAAGTTGTCCGACCAAGCTGAAACTTGGTCCATGGATGTAGGGGGTGCTATTCCATTTCTTGTGAGCACAAATACCTCTATCAAAAGTCCGAGGATCCATTTTTTACAAATATTGCTCAAAAATAATTAATTAATTAAATAATTAAACCTCCAAACTTAGGAAAATTTGATTAAAAATTAATTAATTAAAAAAAAACTAACCTAGACTTGACGGAATTCCGCGAAACTTTCTATGATGTCTTGCATGGTCATTTACAATGAATTCCCTATATAGTTACCAAAACATAATCCCACTAGAATGTCGTTCACCACTTTGGAGGACATATGTAAAGTGTGAAGGAAAAACTCAAGTGAAATCAATAAGGCTGAAAAACCCACTGATATCCTGAGGATAAAAAACCCTCGGTGAACGGAACTCTCCTAGTGAACCGATACCAAGTTAACTGACCTATACATGACTCATGCAGACCTGTTACATTATTAATCCACGCAGGGGTTCGGAAATTCTAATTACAAAAATAAGTGTTGGTCCAAACACAGCCCTGTAGAACCAAAAGTCTTCAATAATATTTCATCTAACAATGCATCTCTTCATGGAACATGAGTTGAGCATCGGTACTAAATGGGCGGTCAACATCTTGCTCCACATGGGAACGTGTGTTTGATCTTCTCACTTGGAGATGGAGAGCATACGAGAATCCATCACCTACAAAACAGAGTGCTCACCGTAGTGCACACCGAAAACCAACATTAGAATACATTTATACATGAATAAATTAATGAATGTTATATACAATTTACATAATGAAATAACTAAGGTACAACATCATAATTTTACAACAAATGAAATCTATGATACCGAAAAAAAAATTCCAAGTACATATTGATATAATGAATCAAATAATACATAATTAAACATACAAGGAAAGGTTAGAGATACATTACAACCACCCATGCAATGGGTGAAATGATGCCACAAGTGTCTAAAGCATCCTAGTCCAGGATGACTCACAAAAGACCCCTTCCCAAGTTTTATTAGCTTGGAACTTTTTGTGAGGGAGAACCAACCAAGAATAATGTTCCTTCTTCCTTTCATCCAAACATTAGAATATGACAAGTCGTGTAAACTCAGAATACTTTGTTGCTCATGACTGTCAAGGTGGGAGGCCAACCAATACTCATAAATATATGACATCGTTAAACTGAAGTCGCCTTCCATTTCCAGATAATTCTGCATTAACTCATCTTCAGGTTGAGAAGTTGGAAAAGAACATACCACAGGAACCATCATATTGTTTTCTTCAAGATTTTCAAATTTATCCTTCAAAAAGATTGGTTCCTCAGGAGGAGGGTGGGGACTTGAATCATCTAGATATTCAACATTTTCCAACTCAAGTTCTTTTACCCCCTCAAAATAAATGATTGTTTCATCCATGGATTCATCTGAAATCTTCCAATGAATTTCCTCATCTTTTTCATTATCACTCTTAAATTCGAGGGGGTCCGGATATTCAATATAAGTTTCTGTAAGATCATCTTCCATGACCTCCAATTGATCTTCTAGGGCCACAAATTGTTCATTCATGGATTCACATTGTTCTTCCTGGGAAAGCTGCACATTATGAATTATTTCTTTAAACTCCTCAATGGGATCTGGTGGAGTATCAACCTCTATGTCTGAATTGATTATTTTTATATTTGGAAGATTTTTCCTCCTCCATGTTTCCATAAAACCATCAACCAATTCATCGTAAACTTCACTCCAATCATGCCCAAACTTTTCCAAAAAGGCATGCAACAAGTCCTGTATGGTCTCAAATCTCCCATCAGGCGAATCATGAAACCAATTAAAAGGTTTCTCTACATCAAGAGTTACGGAAAACAATTTCATTAGAACGTCCTCATAAATAGGTGGATTATACCATTCATCAATACATTTAGTGAATGCCCTTATGTGAGTACTAGCATCATCATGGTCACCATAGTCATGAGTGTTTTCAAAAATATCTGAAGATTCATAATGAGGGTAACCAATGATTCCTGGAAAATCAATAGGATCATTAAAACCATCCATTTCTAACTAGATCATTTATACAAAGGTCTAAAGAAAAGGGCTAGGACCCAAGATTACCGAGGATCCAACAAGAAGAAGGGCTAGCTAGCTTCACCCCAAACGCTTCCAAGTTATGGGATGAAGCAAAACAAGTCGGGAATACCTTCTTGCAAAATACCTTGTCAATTTATTAAAAAGTGGATTCGCCAGATGACCAAGTTATTTCAGACAAACAAGAGCATCAAACAAGGCAAAAACAAGAAGAAAAACAAAAGTTAATATGTTAAGTTTGGAACAAGAATTGGATATCAGTGAGTGTTTCTTCTCCAAGAATTTCAAGCAGCCAACAAGGATTTCTCCTTGCAGTATACTTGATAGATTTTTTCAATGGAGTCGCCACTTGGAAAGGAAGCAAACAAAGCTAACCAATGCAAGCTCAAAGAATTATTAGTTCTTAAAAAGTTAGTCATTAAGACCAAGGATAAATGACTTATCCCCAGCAAGGGCACCAAAGATGTTGTCGTCCTTATACACACTTGCAAACATGAGCTATGTCCGACTCACTTAGTGTGTCCTCGGAGGCACAATACCTAGGTTCATAGCCCACGTTGTCACTTTGACCGGAACCTCTTCTGTCTAGGCTTACTCCTAGGGAAGCCAAAGGGGGTAGACCTTAGTTACTAGATGTGTTAGAGTTAGGTTCTAGGAGTTAATTTTAGTTTGTTAAGGTTAGAGGGGATTCTAATCCTAAGATACTAAGGCAACCATGCAAGATGCAAGGGTTAGCATGAAAAGCAAGCCTTTTCCCTAGGTCAACTAAGACTAGTGCCTAGAAATTGGGCAAGGGGTCAACTAAGTTAAAGGGTGTTTCTTTACAAAAGATTAAATGTTACTTACAATTTTACAAAATAATAAATCAATAAAAGAAATACAATGTATAATTACTTACAAGATTTACAATTTAAAGAATATTAGATTACAACAACAATCTGACCAAACATTTGTTCAATGTGTGCAGGATATAGAAGATCAAAGCATCAAGTCACATTATCATTTACACAAGATTATCATCAACACATTACTTCATCAAAATATTCAAAGATTGAAAGAATTAAACACAACTATTATGAAGTATTGAAGACAATCTACACTCTTATTTATTAATCCCCCCAAGTATTCTATTTGATTTGGCCAAGGGTTTAATAGTTAGGTTTTTTTTAAGATTTGTAAATTTTTATTAGCTTTCACCAAAGCCTCCTCCTCCTATTGCCAAATAATTGCCAGGTGCTCAAGATAGTAAGGCAACGAGGCCCACTCTATCTTCCATGGTCAGCCCTAACAGTAAGAGTACTTCCAGGAGAGGACACCCACCTGGAGCGCCACGGGACAGTCCCCTGCCACTACCCTCCATTCTTTTCCTCAAACCCATTTTAGATGGTGGATATGGTGGTCTAAGGTACCCTAAAATAGTCTATTAAGTATATATAACGGTTAGGTAGACTTTTAGGTGATTATTAGAGTGTTTTGAGAGTTTTAAAGTACTTTTAAAGTGCAAAATAATGAGATGGACGAAACTGAACATGCTCAAAAACTGTTTCTTAAGCTTTAACAATGAAATATATCAACACATAGGAGGCAAAGTAAAGAGATAGTTGAAAAGAAATTGATTTATCACATGCACATCAACATTAGTTTGATTAGAGACAATAGATCCAATGGCAAGAACAAACTTCCATAAGAGATGAAGGAAGAAAATTTAAGTGTTTGTCAAGTTAACCATTCAACAAAATTCAAGCCCAAGATGTGGCTACCAATATATATTAAGCAATGAATAAAATAACCACCTTATATGTTAAGCACCTAAGAGATATTAAGCATGAAAGTAAAATATGTGCTTAAGAGAGATTTAGAGATTGAATGAAATAAACTAAGCAAGATCAAAAAAACTTATTAAGTGTGTTGCCCAATGGGCTTAAGATATGAGATTAGATATAAAACATAAGCCTTTAAGACATTAAACCAATTAGATCAATCTCATCACATGAAAGATAATGCATTAACACTTATCTCTACCTCTTTGAGGGGTTCCTTTCCCAAAAAGGTAGGTTATTAGTTATCTTGTCTTTGTTAGTTTGATTGTTATTGGATCTTATTATTAGGAGAAACTTAGCAAAATATGAGAAAGAAAGAAAGTAAACCTAACAGAAAACTAAACTACAAGCTAATCTATTAACAACCAAGCAAATACCCATGCAAGGTTTAGAAGGTGCCCTCACCTTCTAAACCTTGCGGCAAAGCTAGTTAAAAACTCAAAAATTTGAAGGGACAATCTATATCTACCCACGTCCTACCTACCCACAAGCTTGAAGAAGAGGGGAGGTCGTACCACTTCCCCTCTTACACCTCAAGCTTGAACAAGCAAACAAAAACAAGGAAAAAGTGCACTTATATGCTAAGAAAAGACAAGAGAGGGTTAGAGATAGCTACCAAACTCCAACAAGGGGTCTTGTAGTGTTGTGTGTGTCTCTTTGGGGCAGCCAAAAGCCTCCTATCAGATCTGATATACCTGTTAAAACAGCAAGGCTTTCTTGCTAGGATGGCTACACACAACCAAACAAAGTTAAGGAAACCCTTGCCCTTTTGGGACAAGAACTTTCCACAAAACAAGATATAGATTTAAAAGTATTTTTGACCTATCTAAACCAATATATGCTAGCTGAAAATGAGATGGATGTACAGCAATAAAGAGCAAGATAATAGATCTAGATAGTTGGAGTGTGAGAAGCTACAAGTGACCCTTCCCTTCTAGAAGGAGTTCCCAATGGAGCTTTGAAAGTGAACCTGCAATACTCTTCCAAACTCAAGCATACACAAGACAAGACGTTGATGCAATGATAATAAACGACACTTCAATTTAGATCATACATCAAGATCTATAGACTAATAAGCATATGCATTACTAAGCCTACTTAGATAACACTTTGACTAAGATCTAGTGTTGCATGAAACAAGAAAGAACATTAAACAATATTACCTCCATTACATAAGAATGACAAGCATACACATTACCCTTCTTGTTGTCCTCCAAAGCTTCCAAAAATTATTACCAAAGAGAGTGATCTTGGAGAGGAATACTCCAAAACCCTAGAGCAAGAATGAAATGAGAATGAATGAAATGACAAAAGAGAGAGAGGAAAATCAAGTAGCATAACAATAGCTCAATATATGGTGAGTTGGGGAGGATAAATGAGATCTATTTATACTTGGAGAGGCAAACCTACCTCTCTTGTATCTAAGCCAAGTGTCCACCACCAAGAAAATGAGTAGATATCAAGGCTAGAGCACACCATTTAGGGTTTGAAAGCCAGATCTAGGGTGTAGAAAAATGTAGGAGGTGTTGGGATCAAGCAAAGAGGTGTGGGAGGCCTTGGGAAAGATTCCAAGGAAGGTGAGAGGTCTCAAATAATTTTTAAAAAATCAGTTGTGGAGTTTCTAGAAGAGGGGGGCGTAACTCCTCTTGGAGGGTGCAAAAAAGAGGTGAAAATGAAGGAATGGAGGGGGATTAATGAGAAAAAAGGAGTGGGATCACACTAGGAAGAGATGTGGGGGTTAAAGGGAGACATAACTCATGAGAGGGGGGCCCAAATAAGTCACAACAACCTCCACCAAGGAAAAACGCCAATCCCCCTAGGGGGGCATGACTTTTGAGTGTAGAAGGTGGGGAAGGGGTTAGAATAGGTTGGAAAAGGTTGGGAGGGTTATGTTATGCTTAGGGAGGATCTCTCTAACCTTTATTCCATCATTTTACATCCTCTAAACTCATTATTACAATTTTACATTTTTGCCATGTTTGGACTTTAGTAATTAAAATTGTTGTTTTAGACTGACTAACACTCCAAGTGGACTAACCCATGGCTAAAGTTGTTTGACCGAGCCGAAACTTTGTCCATGGATGTAGGGGGTTCTATTCCATTTCTTTTGAGCACAAATACCCCTATCAAAAGTCTGAGGATCCAGTTTTTACAATTATTGCTCAAAAATAATTAATTAATTAAATAATTAAACCTCCAAACTTAGGGAAATTTAATTAAAAATTAATTAATAAAGAAAAACTAACCTAGACTCAACAGAATTCCGCGAAACTTTTTATGATGTCTTGCATGGTCATTTACAATGAATTGCCTATATAGTTACCAAAACATAAGCCCACTAGAACGTTGTTCACCACTTTGGAGGACATATGTAAAGTGTGAGGGAAAAACTCAAGAGAAATCAGTAAGGCTGAAAAACCCATTGATATCCTGAGGATAAAAAAACCTCGGTGAACGGAACTCTCCTAGTGAACCGATCCCAAGGTAACTGACCTAGACATGACTCATGCAGACCTATTACATTATTAACCCACACAGGGTTGTGGAAATTCCAATTACAAAAATAAGTGTTGGGCCAAACACAGCCCTGTAGAGCCAAAAGTCTTCAATAATATTGCATCTGACAATGCATCTCTTCATGGCACATGAGTTTACCACCGATGCTAAATGGGTGGTCAACAAAGCAGAAACACTACTTGATATCATAACTAGATACAAATAGAAGTAGATGTGGACACAATACAAACATCTACAAACATCATTGTCATCATGTATCATTGTAAAAGAGTTAATGCAAAACCTAATAATATCATTTACAAAGAGAGTGGTTGAGTTTGAAATGGATTGGATGGGTGAACCTAGGAAGAGCTCAAGTGAAATACATTAATCACTCAACATATAACGTACCCATCTCCAATTGCCTCAAGAATTCCATTCTTGAACCGATTGAATCACTCTCATACCAATAGAAAATGAATAAAAGAAGTGTGTAGCATAACAACAGGCTCATGCAATGATCAAGAAAAATTTACAATTACAAGCTAATGTAATATTAAGCATTACATAGAAAATAAGCACAATATTAACATAGCATAAGGATATTAAGTAGAACATAATAAAACAAAATACTTATCTTTAAAAGACAGTTACACCGACTAGTTGCAAACGTCAAATGTTCCACCCAACCTTAGGCTCATTGTTGTTTATGTTCTCTCTACAACAGGCCCACCCCCAAGATGAGGCTATGAATCCACAAGGACAGGTGCCTAGGTTGACTCTAAAACACTCACCAACCCATTTATCAAACTCTCACAAATTGCTCAATCACACAGCAATCCCAACTTACCAACTCACTTTCCCTCTCAACCTGACAACCCAAAGAAAGGAATCCCATTCTCTGCAATGAAATCCCTCAAGATATTCCACTTCTCTATGGATTCTCAGTTGTGCACAGTTTTTCCTTAAATGCCATCATTCTAGTGCACACAAGCATCATTTCTAATTGTTGGTATAACTAGTAAGCTCTTAAAACCAACTAGCATCGACTCTCTACTCCCATCTCCTTCTTCCTTGAAAAAACCAAGAGCAAGAAAAAAAATGAGGAAGACCCCCCAACAACCAAAAGGTATGGTTAATATATGCATCCTCACAATGCACCACATGGTTTTTCCCAAGAATCCATTGTAACCACTTTTCCAACTAACTCAAAAGCTGGGAAATAAATAATATATAATATCAATTTTCCCTTTTAGCCCCCTCTCTTGTGGAACCATATCCCCCTATGACTATGTCATTGTCCATTTGCAGTCGATGATACATTTCTTATTATTGTATTTTTTCAATATGTTGCATTGCTTCACCCTCATCCATTCATAATATACAAGCATATATTTCTAATATGGGGATCAAAACTAAGGTATTATATTCCCCTCCCCCTTATTTTTGCACTATCATCGATGAACATCACCATGCAAGTATACATGTATAGATAATTTACATCAAAAATTCAAAAATAACTATGGGTGTGTCTCTCGCATTGCATCTTATATCTCCCATGTCACTTCTATAGGGATATAGAAAGTCCATTGGAAATTTAACTACCCTATGGATTTGTTCCAGAACACCATGACCTACCCATCCAGTATACACATCGGTTGTACCTACAAGTCTCTTTCTGGCTCCACCCAAATCAAAGTCCAATCAATGACATGGTTAGGATCAAGCACATAAATTTTCAACAACAATATAGGAAATACATTATGCACATTAATGTAAGTAGGAAATACAAGAATGTATGCATCCTGTCCTAATCTATCCAATATTTCAAATGGATCACATAATTAGGTTACAGCTTGGTACAGTTTCCCATATTAAGTGAGCTCTTCTTGGGTTTCACTTTCAAAAACACATGCTCTTCCACTTTAAATTCTATAGTTATTATGTTTCTATCTGCATAACTCGTTTTCATGTCTTTTGTTGCTTTCAAATTCTACTTAATTTTAACCATATGTGCTTCCATATCCTTGAGCAATTATGGCCCTATGTCTATTGGATTATCCTGGTTCACTAGATTACTGCCATTTCTACTATATAGAGATTCAAATGGGATCATTTTCAATGAAGCTTGATACCCATTGTTGTAGGAAAACTCAACCAAATACAAATAATCCTCCCACTTAGATGGCTTATCCATCACATAAATCCTTAACTTGTCTTCAATCACTTGGTTCATTCTCTCTATATTCCCATCAATCTATGGATAATACATTGTGCTAAAATTCAAATTTGTACCAAATTCTTTAAACAATCCTCTTTAAAAGTTTTAGGGAAATTTTGGATCTCTATCTGAAACAATTGATTTAGGTATTCCATGCAACCTAGTAATTTCATTCATATAAATTTCTAGAATATCAGTTGTCTTAAGACTTCGTTTCACTGGAATAAAATGGGCATCCTTTATCAACTTATCCACTACCGCCATTATTGAATCATGTTTCCTTGTTTTCATGGGTAACTTAGTGATAAAATAAATGATTACCACTTCTCATTTCAATTTTGGGATTAGCAATCATTGTAGAAAATATTTTGGGTGTCTATGCTCAGCCTTCACTCTTTGGCATTCCATGCACCTGACTATGTAATCAATGACATATTTTTTCATTCATGGCCAAAAGTATTGGCTTCCTATTTCTACAATTGTTTTCTAGTAACCAAGATGTCCAGCATATGGAGCATTATGCATTCATTTTAACACTGATTTCCTTAAATCCTAGGAATTAGGAATATAAACTCTATTTTTATGCACAAGTACTTTGTCTTATCTCAGCTTGTACTCTTTAAATTTGTGTTGTACATCTTCCTATTGTAAGCCTTCTTCATGTAGGTAATGTTGGTCTATAACAACAGCCTTTAAAAATTTTCCATTTAAATATGATCTATGTATGATAATGGTTGTATCATGCATGATATGTACCCTTCTACTAAGAGTATTAGAAACCTTATTCTCTTTTCCTTCGATGTACTTGATGTCAAAGTTATACCCACTTAAAAATTCCAGTCACCTTGTTTCCCTGGAATTTAAAATTGGTTGTTCAAACAAATATTTCAGACCACTATTGTTTATCCTCAATTCAAATTTATTTTCCATTAAGAATGCTTCCACATTTTCAATGCATGTACTATGGTAGCAAGTTCCAAGTCATGTGTGGCATGATCCCTCTCATGTTATTTAAGCTTTATATACTCATAACTAGTGACATGTCCATTCTAAGTAAGAACTCCATCGATTCCTTCTTTGCATGCATCTGTGCATACCACAAAATTTTCATTTAGATCTGAAATCTTCAAAATAGGTGCGTCGATAAGTAACTCCTTCAATAAATGGAAATTTTCTTCACACTTTGTTGCCCATTAAAACTTAGTTAACTTCTTTTGTAAATAAGTGATGGGATGAGAAATCTTGGAGAATCCTTCTATAAACCTCTTGTAGTATCCATCTAATCCCATAAAAGATATGACCTTTGAAACATTATTTTTCTGACTTGGAATAGATAAATATGTCATGTAAGAACACGATGACAAACTTATCCAAATAATTTTTGTATATGCCATGCCAATTTTTAAGCATTTAATGCATTCAATTTCAAATCTGAAAATTACTTCCAAGTGATCTCAAACAGTAAACTAAGGTTGTTATTACTGAATAATTTTACACTGAAATTATGACAGAAAATTATAGCGAAAGAAAAAACATTAGAGAGAAATCATCCATGCACATGAGACAAAAAATTGTGTTCAGTAAAATTTTCATATTGAGAATTTTCGAGGACAAAACTTGTCCTCTAAGGAAAATTACAACTTCAGCAAAATTCTGGAAAACCCTTCCAACTTATAAATATGTTGTACAACCTGTTGACGTCACCTTATATGGTTGCTGGCATCACCTATTGTACGATATTCCTCTGCATGTGTCATACACACTATATGGATCATACGTGTGGCTTGCTTATGTTGTTGTACAACCTACACATGTGGTATGCATTGTATGGATCACATGTGCAGCTTGTTTCTTTGTTGTTTTCACACGTGCAGTTGTATCTCCCTCACATGTGTGGTTTTCCTCCTCAATTATGCAGACTTCTTACACATGCAAACTCTCTCTCTTCACAGAAAATCATAATAAAGAAAAACCAGAAACCCTAGGCCAATTTTGTCAAAGTGAAAATTTTCCTTTGCTTAAATTCTCACCCCAATCTCCTTAGCAGAAGTGTTCACTCACTTATTCCAACTCCATAATGTCACAATGAAATGTGTGATGCCTCCTCACATTGCCTCTCCTTTATAGGATTCTAATCATTGATTTTATGAACCCCTTCTAAACTCAACATTAAATTAGAATTGTGTATTCCTCCAAGTGGGTGTGAAGCCCTACCAACAACAATTCTATCCCTAGCTCAATAGACAAGGGTTTTTCACAAAGAATGCAATGTGAGTGCCAATAAAACATGCACATTTGCCTGACACCAAGACCAATGTGAGAAGACATGTACAACGCTACAAAAACATCAACACTCCCTCTTATTGAGGGAGGTATTCCATCCACCATCACCGGGAAGTAGCTATGTATCCCACATTGGATCCACTACCACAATTGTTCCCTCTAACACAAAAGAAAATCTTGTTGTATGACTTGGACCCTTCTTAGAAGACACCCTGGTCCTAGAATCCTCCCTCTTTTGAGCATCCTACATGGTGATCTCAACCCATGACACCTTCTTGACAATATTGGAAGAATCCTCTCTCCCACCTAATTCTAAAGTTTGACTTCCTCTGGATGGTTGACTCTCCCTTTGAGCTTATTGACTCCCTCTGAAGTTTGAATCCCTCTAAGTCTACACAACCTTTGGAGCTCCTTTATCTATGCCACTTTGATATTTCTTGCCATAGATTTTATTGTTAGTTTTTTTCACTCAATAGGTGTCTCAGTTATGCCTATGTGTCCTAGGCTAGTTGATGGACACATAAAACACCTTGAATCATCCTTATTACCTTATCCTAATTCTAACTTAGGGTAATCAATATTTTTTGTCTTTTGAGTGGACTATGGGGCCCAATATGAGTGGGGCGCACCTCATGAGCTAGTGAGTGCCTTGTGGGACCCTATCTAAAGGGGGTGCACCACTTAGTGAAGTGTGGGGTCCATCCCAAAGGAGGCACATCAATATGATCCATTGAAGGCTAGTTTGGGCACACATCTCAAGGAAAGAGGGAGGTTGATTGAAGGATAAAGGAAGGGGATGAGAGTGTGAGGTAGACACATTCCTCATTTGTGAGTTGAGAAAGTGAGCTAAAGAAGGGTGCTAGGTTGAGGCAATTGTTAGTTGACAAATAGGGTAAGAGAATAATCAAAGCAAAGTGTTTTGACTGGGAAAAATATTTAGGGAAGAGGAGGTCGTACAACAAACTCATTTAAGCAAGGAGAGTGGCCATATCAGATTTCATACAATAGAGAAGCAAAGGTCCAAATCAGGCAAACTAGATCAGCAGTTGAGGCCGAAATTCAAGGGCCTCACTGTTGTTGGGGAAAAACACCCTACGGACTAGCAAATAGAGTTCAGACTTTGCATGTAGATATGACCGAATAGAAATTACTTTCTACCTTCATCCCTAGATTTAAATCCCCTTTTTTTTTTAGTAAATGCATGGAAAGATCAACCTACCTCTTTCTCGGCATTTGATGTTGATCCTCCTTTGTGCTTGATTACTTGTTTTCAATCCTCCTTCCAAAGCTAACCTGCATCCAAGACAAACAACAACTATGCACGCATACTACTTATATACTAACGAGTTAGAAATCCAAACATATACTGATCAAACTATAATCAATTCATGAATTGGGACGGGAAAAGCATTCTCTTTATTACTTAAAATGAGTCAACTTACAAAAGTTGATACCGGCTACCGCTCCTTGAACTTGATCCTAGGCTCCTCTTCGTCTGTCCTTCAACTGCTTTGCTTTGAATCTCCTTTGGCACAAGGAAAGGCTAAAGGGTTGGGACAATGGGAATACGTAAATGGGCAGAGTTTCTTTGCTATATTTTTCCTTCTCCAAATGGGACCCCTACCCCTTCTTTTATAGGCTAGAAGGAACTAGGTATTTGGACGAACCCTCGGCCATGCATGGTCGGGAGTTTCAGTTAACTCACCCATAGCTTTTTGTTCCGTCAGAAACTTTCCTTTTTTTCGTGCTTCTGAAGGTCCACACGGGCTATAGTGGGCCTGCTAGAGTGGACACTGTAGATCCACGCGGATTGTAGTGGGCCAGCTAGCGTGGAATTTAAAAATGGAGTTTTTAGAAGAGTTGTTCAACTGTTCTTTGGCAAAGAAGGGATGTGAGATGGATTGATGCCAGGTAAGCATGTGTGGTGCAATTTAGGGTTATAATAGATGCCCCCTAATGTGTGAGGTCAGAAGAGCATCTGATGGCCGAAATACATTACCAATCTTTACTGATGTGCTGAATGATTGAGCCCAAGGACTAGGAACCGAGAGGTGTCGTCTGCAAAATAAAAAATGTCTCACCGAGGCGGGCATACCCATGCTCTGGATAAAATAGAATCATGGCTACCAATCAAATACATTGTAGATCCATGTCAAATAACTATAAAGAGTAGCCGCAAACAATACACAACAGAGCTACATCTCGAAATCAGAAAGATATACATATAGAGTATCCATCTTCCGGAAGCTAATTCGGCCTGATGGTTGGAAATGAGATCTTCAGAGCTCGAGAAACAACTTCAAAATCTTCAAAACTCGGGTAGGAGTGTAATATGAGTGTATGACTGCACTACCCGAGGTATTTGACGGCTCGTCGGTCATGGACTTGATAATCTTGATGATCAAACTAAAGGCTTTAGTGATTTCGAACAAGGACTTGATTGGATGTTCAGGATGGCCAGGTATAAGGACAAGAGACATATTGTGTCACATACCCACTACCTAAATCATATTTTTCTGGTTTCCTTCTGAATCAGAACCCCCGAATTACCTACGGAGGCCTAGCGCAATCTAGTTCTTTTCTCTCTCTCTCCATTCCCATGTGATCGCGGGTCATGATCACAATTAAAATAAATGTCGTGTCTTTTGTATTTCGCGCCTCGATGATACAGTGATGTCGAATCGTTTGATTCTGCAACCGTCAAACCCCGACAGGGCTAGCGACCAGCCAATAGGGACGAATCCCTACAGGGATTAGCAAATGGCTAATAGGAACAAATCCCAACAGGGCTAGAGAACATCCAATGAGAAATGACCCTGTTGCGTGGTTAAGTGGAATAGAGGTGGCAGAGAGGGAAACGTGACACGGTAGTCGACATGACAGGAGGGGGCCCCACTTCACATGTCACACTATTCTGGACCCCCCCTCCCATTAAAGGCAGAATGGCAAGGGGGGTCCGGAATCCACCTGAGCGTCGTTGATCATGATGAGTTAATCTCGATCGTTCGAGAGTTGCGCGTCCAATTCCAGACCCCCCCCCCATTAAAATCAGAATGGAAAGGGGGCTCTGGAATGCATACTTAGTCGTAGATCTGGGCGAGTGAACTCTAGCCATCCAGATCTTCTCGCTACTTACCCTAATGCGCATTCACGCCCCAGCGTAAAACTGGCATCTCTTCCTCACATCGGACGATCGTTACAGACCCTAAGATTTCCCAAAGGAATCTTGTCCATTCATCGGGACTTAGCCACATGTTATCGTCTCGACATTATGGGTCGGGATTTGTCAAGGCAAGAGCCCGAGTTTTTTTCAACGGAACTCCTGAATCCCCGATCCCCGATTTATCGAAATGGGTAATCTCTCAACACGTCACCTCCTTAAATCGGACGGTCCACAACTGCTTCGGGGTTTCCACCATGGAAAGTTTCGATCCCTTGTCACCAAGACTCCCAATCTCGCAATTCATGATTTCCCGAAATGGGAGATCTCACGACGAGTGGCCTCCATCAATCGGATGGCTCAGATCTATCACGGGGTTTTCACCATGGAAAATCCTGAATTCTCGTCATCAGGATTCCCGATTCCGTGATTCCCGGTTTCCCAAAAGGGGAGATCTTACGACACGTGGCCTCTGTCAATCGGACGGCTCAGATCCATCCCGAGATTTCCACAATGGAAAGTCTCGATCTCTTGTCAACAGGACTCCCGATTTCCTGACTCTCGGTTTCCCGAAATGGGTGATGTCTTGACACGTGGCCTTCGTTATTCAGACGGCTTAGATCTATTCCAGGGTTGTTTCCCCTATACACTGGGGTCTTAACCCTCGGGTAACTCCTGACATATCCAACGATTTTCAGGTTTTTCAGTCGAGATCTGACGGCTCAGACAGATTCCTAACTTGTGGGCTCTCCCACGACTTCCTGAATGTGGAAAGATCCACGGTTTGGATACTCTCATGGACCTTGGGGATCTACGGTCCTAAACTCTTCGCTACCCATGAAGACACAGAGAAACCAAGTGGTAAGGTATTTAGCGACCGACTTTCTCCTACCAATCTAACGGTCGTGTGTGACCGCAAATTTCCCGATGGATTCTCGTCCGTCGATTAATACCTATCAGGATCAAGGCACTTAACACCCCATCTTCTTCTTCTGATATGACGGTCGTAAGTGACCACATATCTCCCAACGGAATCTCATCTGTCGATTCGATACTCCATCCTTATGTTGCCATCTCGAGTTTTCAAGAGGATCGTTTCTCCTCATGTAGGGTTACTAAGGCCTTACGCCTTCACATTCACTTTCTCGGTTCTTGATGGGATTTTCAAGGAGGGTGTCTCTATGGGGAGGTTCGCCCAGGGTACTATCTGAGGCAGATAAGGGTATTGTCCACCCGAGAACCAGACATGAAGTCTGAATTAGATCAGTACGCATGTAAATAACAATTCATGAGGACATATGCCATATATAGTCGTTCCATACCAATATACAACTACTAGTACTGATCAAAACATCCTACAGACATTCTTACAATGAAATCATTCACAGTTTCACAGCTTATGGGCATAATCATCAGAATAAACATATATATATATATATATTTCAAGATGCCAGAGGCAAAAAACTTATCAGAAATAACACCAGGGGTTATGCAACTGCTGAGAGGGGTGTTATTTTCCACCCAACCGTAGGCTTAGCGACTCCCAGCGGATTTACCACTAGCCACCCCCGAGCTGAGACCACGATGCTGTGAGACTGCGTATATGCCTGTCAGTGACTAGGAGTGATGGTTACTCTCCTTCCTCTCTGCTATCACTCACTTTGCATATCCCCAGAGTTCTCCCCTCGCATCTTCCCCCAATCGCTTCCACCCCACACCTTATCCTCTTGCGAGGTTGCATGTGGCGCGATTACCCTCGCGTTGGTCAGGCCTGACGGCTCTATGGATGGGAAGTTCACCTCCCATACCTCATTAATCCATCTACCTACTAGCCTACGAGACATTTAATTCAGGGCCAGCGAGCCGCTTTTGGTTCTCCGGGCCAGTGGAGTCCAAATACGGTATTAATTCTCGGTGGAAGTTAACGCCACCTTTCCAGGTGCCTTCCACTGCCACCATGGTCTCTTTTTCTACACATCCCCTCTCAGCAGTCCTGCAATATAAATTCATAATGTTATTCACATTTATTGACCTTTTCCATAAGGTCCATTCACATCACATATTCACATTCATGAGTTTGCCACAGTTCTGGCCAGTCCAGTTATTTTTACAAACTGGGGGAAACAGGGTGTTACCTTAAAAAGGAACATCGTCCTCGATGTTCTTATCTATTAACATGAATTGCATGTACAGAAGTAAACAAAATCAGATATTCCTGTCTCATGGCATCCTCCATTTCTCATGTAGCCTCATCTGGGCCAAAATGTTTCCACTGCACCTTGACCTGTGCAATGGTTCGGTTCCGGAGTGGGGTTTCCTTTCTGTCCAGTATGCATTGGGGATCTGGTAGAAATTCACCATCTGGTTCCACCTGGATCACAGAGCAGTCAATTATATGATTAGCATCATGTACATATTTCTTCAATAATGAAACATGGAAAACATTATGTTCTTTTACTATGGGAGGAAGTGCTAGCCGATAGGCTACAAGTCCCACTCTATCTAGGACCTCAAAGGGTCCACAATACCGGGGTGCCAACTTGGCACAAGCTCCCATTTTCAGGGAACTCCTTCTGGGCTTAATTCTGAGATATACATGGTCTCCCAGTTTGAACTCTCTTGGAGTTCTCTTTTGATCAACATAACTTTTCTGTCGGTTCTGAGCGACCTTCAGATTTTGTTTTATTTGAGTCACTTGTTGTTCCATTTCTCTCAGCATGTCGGGTCCAAAAGAAATCCTATTTACAGGATTACTCCAACTGATTGGATTATTACACGTCCTACCATAGAGGACCTCGAAGGGACTCATCTTTAAGGATATTTGGTAGCCATTGTTGTAGGCGAATTCTACCAATGGCAGGTAGTCTTCCCATTTCCTAGGTTGATGCATTACATGCATCCTTAACATATCCTCTAATATTTGATTCACTCTTTCTGTCTGTCCATCGGTTTGAGGGTGATAGGTAGTGCCAAACAACAATTTGGTCTCTAAACCCGCCATCAGTGATTTCCAAAAATTGGAAGTAAATTTTGTGTCTCTGTCAAATATTATCTCCCTCGGCATATCGTGCAGTCGGAATACCTCTTTCATGAATATCTGGGTGATATCTATCGCTTTGCAGGTTGATTTGACGGGGATGAAATGAACAGACTTGCTCAGTTTATCCACCACCACCATAATGGAATCATTCTGTTTGGTTGAAGTTGGTAATCCAGTGATAAAATCCATGGAGATGGTTTCCCATTTCCATTCTGGGATGGGTAAAGGGTGTAATAGTCCTGTTGGATGTCGATGTTCTTCTTTAACCTGTTGGCACTCTATGCATTGGGCCAAATATTTGGCTATGTCTTTCTTCAATCCAGGCCAATAAAATTGTTTTTGGGTGGCAGTGATCATTTTCTAGTATCATGGGTGACCAGTGTATGGTCTTTTATGTAGTTCATCCATAATGAACCTCTTCAAGTCGTCACAATTTGGAATGTACAGTCTATCTCTGTAAGTGAGCAGACCTCCTTCGGTCATCTAGTAGCCTTCATATTTTTCTCCAGCGGTTTCTTGTTGTAGGTATAGGGTCACAGTCTGAACGAAGGAATCTGTTTCTTGTGCATTTCTGACTCTGTTCTTAACATCTGTCTCGCAGGTACTCACCGCTACCAGGTGAATTGTTTTCATGCTTCTGCTAAGGGCATCGGCTACCCTATTTTCCTTCCCTTTGATGTGTGTGATTTCAGAATCAAATTCGCTAAGGAGGGTCATCCATCTAGCTTGTATGGCATTGAGCTTTGGTTGGTCGAACAAATACCGTGATCCACAGTGATCTGTCATAAGAACAAATTTTCTTCCCAAGAGGTAATGTCTCCACATTTTCAAGGCATGCACTATGGCAGCCAGTTCTAGATCATGAGTCACATAGTTGACCTCATGTTCATTCAATTTTCTGGATTCATAGCAGATCACACTTCCTTCCTGCATAAGGACTCCTCCGAGCCCTTCCTTACAGGCATCTGTGCACACAAGGAAGTCAGCTTCTAGTTTAGCGATTTTCAACACAGGTGCATGGGTTAGTAGATGTTTCAGGGTTTGAAATCTTTCTTCACATTGCTGAGTCCACAGGAATTTTGTCCCCTTCTTCTGGAGGGCAGTGATTGGACAACCAATCTTGGAGAATCCTTTTATAAATCTCCTATAGTATCCCGCTAACTCCATAAAGGATCTGATGTCTGAGACATCATTTGGGGTAGGCCATTCCATGATAGACCCGATCTTGTCAGGATCTACTGCTACCCCTTCCTCGGACAGAACATGTCCCAAGTAATGTATTTTCTTCTGAAAGAAGTCACATTTGTTGAATTTAGCATAGAGTTGATGCTCTCTTAACACTTTCAGCACAAGTCTAAGATGCTCTTCATGTTCTTCTCTATTCTTAGAGTAGATTAATATGTCATCAATAAAAACTAGTACAAATTTATCTAAAAATTTGTTGAGTACATTGTTCATTAAGCACATGAAAGTGGCAGGGGCATTGGTTAGCCCAAATGGCACTACCACAAACTCATAGTGACCATACCGTGTCCAGAAAGAGGTTTTATGGATGCCTTCTCCCTTGATTTGGACTTGATGGTATCCTGACCTCAAGTCAATCTTTGAGAAAATAGATGCTCCTCCCAACTGATCGAATAGATCGTCGATCCTGGGCAAGGGGTACTTGTTCTTTATGGTTACTTTATTAAGTTATCTATAATCTATACACAGTCTAAGGGTACCATCCTTATTTTTCACAAACAAGACTGGTGCTCCCCATGGGGGCATGCTGGGTTGAATATAACCCTTATCCATCATTTATTTCAATTGTAATTTGAGTTCCACTAACTCAGGTGTGCTCATCCGGTAGGGTGTCCTAGACACTGGCACCGCTCCTGGTGCGAGCTCTATCGAGAAGTCAATGTCTCTTCTCGGAGGTAGACCCAGTACCTCTTCCGGAAACACATCTCTGTATTCTCTCAGGATAGGGTGATCATCAGGGCTTGGCTTAGCACCTTCGATGGTTTTTAACACCTATATTGCATGTAGGGGACATCCCTTTTAGCAATACTTTCTCATTTGCAGGGCTGATATTTGTCTCACCGAGACCAGTTTTCGGATCCCTTGAAGGGTTATCCTTTTTCCTTCTTTTATCACACATTCTAAGGTTTTATGGTAACAATCCAGTTTGGCTTTATGGGCGGCCAGCCAATCCATACCAATAAACAGATTGCATGATCCCAGGGGTAATGCATTAAGGGTTGCTTGGGTGGGGAATTCACCCAACATTAATTGGCAGGCTGGTATGACCTCTACTACTTTTCTTTTGGTCCCAGTGGCTAACTGTACCAACCATGGCTTAGTTTGCTTTCGTGGTTGTAGCTTACACTTATCAACAGCTTTAGGGGCTATATAACTCAAATTTGAACTAGGGTCAATCAAAACAGACACCAGATGGTTCAAAATCATACCTTCTATTTCCACCAATGAAGCTTGGTGGTCAGCTTGGTTATTATCCAATGCTGCATAAATTTGTGGCACACTCCTTGCCACATTATTGATTGTGGGAGATTCCTGAATGTTATAAACTTTCTGACTATTCTGTTGTCGGTGTGGACAATCTCTCAGGAGATGCTCTTCTATGCAACCCCAGCATTTCAGAGGTTCTTTCTTTGGGTTATTAGTCTTCACTGGTATAGGTCCAAAAGTTTTACTTCCGTCCACCGAGGGAAAGTTCTCTTGGAGTACACTCCGAGATGGAAAGTTCATTCTAGGGTTCCTCTTGTAATTCTTAAATCCTGAGGATTTGATCCCCTTTTCCTGGAATCTCGAACCACTCTTTTGTTTCCAGTCTTCACGAGACTCTGCCCGATGTTCATATTGTTCATGAAAATATGTTGCCTTTCGAATAGTGTCTTCTAAGGTCTTTGGCTCGTCGAATTCGATTCGGTTCCGGTATTCCTTGGGTAGCCCACTGAGGAAGCGTTGCGCCTTCACCTTCTCTACTTTGATGTAGGGTACATATCTCAATAAGTCGAGGAATTTGTTGACATATTCCTCTATAGTGAGTTGCCCCAGTTTGAGTTCATAAAACTCTTTAGCCTTTTCGTCAAAATATCTTTCCGAAAAATACTTCTGACGGGATTACTTTTCAAATTGTTTCCAAGACAGGTCCTCCTCGCGGACCCCTTTCATATTCTTAAGATCCTCCCACCAGATGGAAGCATTTCCGTTCAGATTGAAAGTGGCCACTCGGGCCTTCAAATTCTTTGAAAAATCATGGACTCTGAAATATTTCTTCAGTCCAAGTAGCTAGGCCTTAGCTTCCTCTCCCTTATTTATCTCACCGTCGAAGGAGGGAGGTTTGGCCTTTCTAAATTCTTCAAATTTATGACCCTTGGAAGTCTTTTGTTTCTTCTGTTTTCTTCGAGAATAGGAACTAGTCCTGCTGCTGGAAGAGCCTTCTGAATCGCCAGCTTCCTTCTCTGTGGAATCGTCTGGCACTGGTCCTTTACCTCTGGGGCAGACCTTTCTTGAGGTGCTCCTCTCAGTATGGCCACTGATACGACCATGTTTCTGCATCTCGGGCTCATGCTGCATTTGTTGTTGTAGGTCGGATAAGCTCTGCAGTAAACCTGCATTAATTTCGGTTTGCTTTTCTTGTTCTTTCATCATCCTTTCATTGTCTGCCTTGCAGCTTTGCAATTCAACCATGAGATTCCTCACAGTCTTGGCTAGATCTAGAGGGGTACCTATTTCTCTGCTTTCATTAGACTCTTCGTCTCTATTGTGGGATCCTTCTCCCATCTCTTGGTGAGTCACCATTCTCTGCGTCTGTAAATTCCCGCGGTTGATCATCTGCTCGGGTGAAAAGACAAACGTTGGTTATTAGTCAAGAGTTAAATACATTTTATAATCTGCGCATAATTTATAACTCTTTCACATGCATACACAGTCGGGTTCTCATTTCCAAGTTTTAATCCTGGACAAGAGAGTTAAGTTAGGGGGTTACTCCTCATAGGAGTGCTTCGAACGGAGCTTATGCATAACTCGTCATGATCCCAATCAGACCGAGTGTTGTAACCATGCTCTGATACCACTTTGTCACATACCCACTACCTAAATCAGATTTTTTTGGTTTCCCGCCGAATCAGACACCCCGAATTACCTACAGAGGCCTAGCACAAGCTAGTTCTTTTCTCTCTCTCTCCATTCCCATGTGATCGCGGGTCATGATCACATTTCAAATAAACGTCGTGTATTTTGTATTTCGCGCCTCGATGCTATAGTGATGTCAAATCGTTTGATTCTGCAACCGCCGAACCCTGACAGGGATAGCGATCGGCCAATAGGGACAAATCCCTACAGGGATCAGCAAATGGCTAATAGGAACAAATCCCAACAGGGCTAGAGAACAGCCAATGACAAACGGCCCTGTTGCACAGTTAAGTGGAATATAGGTGGCAGAGAGGGAAACGCGACACGGTAGTCGACATGACAGGAGGGGGCCCCACTTCACACGCCACACTATTCCGGACCCCCCCCCCCCCATTAAAAGAAAAATGGCAAGGGGGCTCTGGAATGCATCCTCAGCCGTATATATGGGCGAGTGGACTCTGGCCATCCAGATATGCTTGCTACTTACCCTAATGCGCATTCATGCCCCAGTGTAAAACTGGCATCTCTTCCTCACATCGGACGGTCGTTACGGACCCTGATATTTCTTGAAGGAATCTTGTCCATTCATCGGGACTTAGCCACATGCTATCGTCTCAACATTATGGGTCGGGATTTGTCAAGGCAAGAGCCCATTTTTGTCAATGGAACTCCCGAATCCCCAATCCCCGATTTCCCGAAACGGGTAATCTCTCAACACGTCACCTCCTTAAATCGGACGGTCCACAACTGCTCCGGGGTTTCCACTATGGAAAGTCCCAATCCCTTGTCACCAGGACTCCCGATATCGCGATTCCCGATTTCCCGAAAAAGGGATATCTCACGACATGTGGCCTCTGTCAATCGAACAACTCAGATCTATCCCAGGGTTTTCAATATGGAAAATCCTGAATTCTCGTCATCGGGATTCTCAATTCCGCGATTCTCGGTTTCCCGAAAGGGGAGATCTTATGACACATGGCCTCCGTCAATCGGATGGCTCAGATCCATCCTTGGATTTCCACAATGGAAAGTCTCGATCTCTTGTCAAAAGGACTCCTGATTTCCTGACTCTCGATTTCCTGAAATGGGTGATCTCTTGACACGTGGCCTTCGTTATTTGGATGGCTTAGATCTATTCCAGGGTTTTTGCCCCTATACACTGGGGTCTTAACCCTCGGGTAACTCCTGACAGATCCAACGGTTGTTGGGTTTTTCAGCCGAGATCTGACGGCTCAAACAGATTCCTAACTTGTGGGCTCTCCCACGACTTCCTGAACATGGAAAGATCCACGGTCTGGATACTCTCATCGACCTTGGGGATCTATGGTCCTAAACTCTTCGCTACCCACGAAGACACAGAGAAACCAAGTGGTAAGGTATTTAGCACCTGACTTTCTCCTACCAATCTAATGGTCGTGTGTGACCTCAAATTTCCCGATGGATTCTCGTCCGTTGATTAATACCTATCAAAATCAAGGCACTTAACACCCCATCTTCTTCTTCCGATCTGATGGTCGTAAGTGACCACATATCTCCCGACGGAATCTCATCCGTCGATTCGATACTCCATCCTTATGCTGTCATCTCGGGTTTTCAAGAGGATCGTTTCTCCTCATGCAGGGTTACTAAGGCCTTACGCCTTCACATTCACTTTCCCAGTTCTTGATGGGCTTTTCAAGGAGGGTTTCTCTATGGGGAGGTTCACCCATGGTACTATCTGAGGCAAATAAGGGTATCGTCCACCCGAGAACCAGACATGAAGTCTGAATTAGATCAGTATGCATGTAAATAACAATTCATGAGGACATATGCCATATATAGTCTTTCCATACCAATATACAACTACTAGTACTGATCAAAACATCCTACAGACATTCTTA
>ML800132.1:111237-133532 GCA_009831015.1 Picea engelmannii
AATATATATATATATATATATATATATATATATATATATATATATATATATATATATATATATATTTCAAGATGCCAGAAGCAAAACACTTATTATAAATAACACCAGGGGTTATGCAACTGCTGAGAGGGGTGCTCTTTTCCACCCAACCGTAGGCTTAGCGACTCCCAACGGATTTACCACTAGCCACCCCCGAGCTGAGACCACGATGTTGTGAGACTGCGTCTATGTCATTCAGTGACCAGGAGAAAAGGTTACCCTCCTTCCTCTCTGCTATCACTCACTCTGCATATCGCCAGAGTTCTCCCCTCGCGTCTTCCCCCAATCGCTTCCACCCCACGCCTTATCCTCTTGCGAGGTTGCATGTGGTGCGATTACCCTCGCACTGGTCAGGCCTGATGGCTCTACGGATGGGTGGTTCACCTCCCATCCCTCATTAATCCATCTACCTACCAGCCTGCGAGACATTTAATTCAGGGCCAGCGAGGCACTTTTGGTTCTCTGGGCCAGTGGAGTCCAAATACGGTATTAATTCTCGGTGGATGTTAATGCCACCTTTCCATGTGCCTTCCACCACCGTGGTCTCTTTTTCTACACATCCCCTCTCAGCAGTCCTGCAATATAAATTCATAATGTTATTCACATTTATTGACCTTTTCCATAAGGTCCATTCACATCACATATTCACATTCATGAGTTTGCCACAGTTCTGGCCAGTCCAGTTATTTTTCCAAACTGGGGGAAACAGGGTGTTACATATTGCAGAGAGGTCGACTCAGGCTTGGTGACAAAATTCCCTTGGACAATAGCACAACAAATGATGAGACTCAGGCAGCATGTATGTTAATCATAAGTCTACGAAGCAGGAGGCAACGCAAACTCTCCATATGTTTGGAAGGATAACCAAATGGTGGAGGACACAACTCTATATAGAGAGAAAAAGATTCCTAAGGTCATACTACATCCCATAGTCTGATGAACAAACGGACAAATGTGCTTTATCCAAGGGAGACTCATTATGCTGCCAATAAAGAAAATACTTTTCCCTTCCTCTTTTGGGGGTATATTTGATTTTTTTGTTCTTTTCAATAATTGTGGAAAAAGAATAAAGGGATATTATGTTACAAGGGAGGAGCGAGTGTTGCAAACATACAAGCTCAAGGCACAAGGACAAGACTGATGTTCTAGTAAAATGATACTCGGGAAAAATCCTCTAGGGGCCAAAGGTGTTAAGACGCAGAAGCAACTCGTTACAAGGCTGGTGTATAGGGTATGAAAACGCGGTTAAAAAAACACACAATGGTAACGTCCTTCAATGTAAGTTTAATGAGCCCAAAGAAGGTAATCTCGGTGGTTTTTCATATTTAGAGAGTCTAAAAAAACATAAAAGGAGACTCCATTGGGATATATTTTTCGAAGATACTCTAGTCGGTTCGAAAAAGGATAAACTAGCATCGATAAGATGTCGATTCAAAACCATTTTAACGAGTTTGACAAGGACAAGATCACTCGGCTATTTTTTCATTTTTAAGGAGTCTGAAAAAAGCTTAACTATGGATTTCGTCAGGAATATTCTTCTGGACCAATTTAACGAGTGTGAAAGAATAAGGTCACTCGGCGATCTTTTCAATTTTATGGATTCTGAAAAGAGCTTAACTATGGACTCCGTGGGGGTTTCTTTTTCATAAGTTTAGTCCCTCAGGCCCGAAAAAGGGATAAAATTATACCTGAGAGTACTCTTCTAAAAAATGGAAGTTCCATAGAGTACACCTTTGTTCGTATAGTTGACCGTACGGACTGAAAAAAGGGGTAAACTACCGCCGAATAGACATGACTTCAAATTTTAGCTTAACGAGCATGAAAGGCCACAAGATCGCTCGGCAATCTTTTCATGTTTAGAGAGTCTGAAAAGGGCTTAAAAGAAGACCCATTTAAGGAACGTTCTTCTGGACCAATTTAACGAGTGTGAAGAAACAAGGTCACTCGACAATATTTTCATCTTTAAGGAGTCTGAAAAGGACTTAAAGAAGACTCCATAATGGTTACTTTTCTCAGTTAATCCGGACGAGATCAAAAAGCATAAATGCAGTCTCGCCGGATGTTGCTTTTGGATCTCAAAGAGAGCTTGAAAAACAACAAAGGTAGCTCATGATCGACACTTTGTGGGTCAATGTTGGGTATCTCCTCGTAAGACCAGGAAAAAACATCACAGAATTCTTTAAAAATATCTGTATAGAGTTAAATCTCTCCGGGGGAGCAGTCATCTTTGACGAAAACATTCTCCATGACGCCAGGGTTTCAGAAGATATTGATCGGTATAGTTTCAGCAATAGTTGCCATATTGCTCTCAACATAAATTTCGTGTGTAGCTAAGAGATTAATAGGACAAGGCCGATCTCCCGTCATAGTCACGATGAATTCTCCTGCTTCGATTCGGCTTAACTCTAGGAGGAAATATGATGTGTGATAAAGATCTTCCCAAGGTTTGTCCGGACTAGTCATTGCTTTGATTACTTCTTCGTCAGAGGGCAAGACTAAGTCTAACGAATCGATGTTGGCGAGAGAACCCTGAGCCCAAATAGGCTCTAGAAGTGGATCTAACTCTTGTGCAGGGGTTGGATCAGTGTTAGTTGAAGCTTGTTGGACTAAGGAGTATGCTACTTCAGCAGCAGACAAGGGCATGGACATACCCAAGTGCCTTGTCTCATCCATCATGGTTGATGGGGAAGGAAGTATCCACAGGTCATCGAAGTAAGTCATGCGGAACGACGAAACCTGAAAAATCTCAACCTTATGATGGTTGGATATAAATTTGATATCACCTTGAGGGGGAAGGTAATCGAAGGTACCCATCAAGGATGGGCACAAACCAACCCCTACGTTAACAAAACCTGGTTAAGGATTATCAATCATCGGCACCGTGGATGCCCCCAGTGATGGGTCGGGTCTGGAGAAAGACAATTGATCTATGGTTACAATCCGTCCCTCATGTGGAAACAACAAGACCCGAAAAACTGTAGCGACCATGGCTTGCATAGCATAAGTCCAACTCCTTCTTAACAAAAGATTATAGTCGAGGAGAGAATCGACTACTTCTACCTCGATACACACGGTCTTCCCTCCTAACTGCACGGGGAAAGAAGGAATGATGCCATGTGGTCGGAATGAATGATCGTTGAAAGCAATGAGGAGAGTAGGTGATGGAGACAAAACGGACTGGCCAATGGCCTTCCAACATGCCAATGACATAACGCATGTCGAGGCACCCTCATCGACCACCATGCGAAAGATATTCCGAGTAAAAATTTTCATGGGATAAGCCACTACTATCTGAAATGCTACGTGGTAAGGCAGACGAGGTTTTAAGTCAGTTATATCTAACATGATGGTACCCAGATTACAAGTCTCATTAGAGCCCAAAGCGGTTAACAAGGCTTTCCTCTGAGCAGGGCAGCTTTGGAGGACCTCCAAAGCAGACATCACACAAGGGGTTTGTGATAAATCTTCCACCACAGAGTAGTTTTGGGCGGCCTTTGCGTTTGGGTTATGAGAAGATTTTTTAAATGCACCTTTTGTAATGTGTGTCATTGTTTCTCCCAACATCTTCTCAATCTGTAGAGGAAGAGATGGGAGATCATCTTATTTACCCTTCTCAAAAGCGCTTGGTTTACTATAGTCGTGCGCTCTAGTCGATATAAAAGCATCACCCCTAACCATATATACATTCACGGATGCGGGGTTGTCCGGAGGCAGGAAAGTTTCATGGTTGCCCCCTTCCATGCTTGCAGAGGCTTGAGTTAGATTTTGCCCATGTTGAAATGGATTAGTCAACACTGCCTGATGTTGTTGCGTGACAAATTTTTGGGCCTCTGCAAGGCGAGGATATAGATGATTCGGGTGGTCTTCTGCGCACAAGTTTCATGGATACCTTGCCTTTCGTCTCTCAATGTTGTCCCCATCAACATTATCGGTGGGTTTCTTATCCCCCTTACCCTTATTTCGTTGTTTTTTCTTTCCTTCAGACTGTTGGGTGGCCTTTGGATTAGTCGATTGCATTGTGTGTACATCCGACGTTTTTGTAGGGGGAGCAACCAAAGCAGTGGTTTGGCTGGCTATTGTTTGTTGTATCAAAAATTGTTGCAACTGCTGCATCAGTTGCTCAATGGGCTTTGTTTGTGCTGAACCATCCATACCATCGGCATGTGGTCCATCTCTCTATCTAGTTTTATCCAGTATTGAATGTGGCACATCTGGCAAGATGTTGTATAATAAACTGGACTAAGGATAGATGAGCTCAAACTGTTGAGCCCTCATGATGGCATCTTCTTCAGAGAAAACTCCTGACGTCACAACGTCTTTGGATAACTGCGGGACCAAAGACTTAAGGAACCACTCAAGCAAGAATGTCGGTGGGACTGGTACCTTGACTAAACTCTTCCGAAGTCTCCATTCTCGAAATTGGGTATGGTCCGTTGTTGTCTGTTCGAAATTGGCGAGCAGCTCTGTGCCAGCGTCGTATCTCATAGGTAACTGGAAATGGTTTAGGAAAGCCCTCGCCAATTCACCAAAAGAAGAGTATCTTGAGAAATCAAGCTCAATGTACCATTTTTTGGCACTCCCAATGAGAGTACGTTGAAACAATCGCAATTGTATGGAGTCATCTTTTAATGAGTTAGATGAGAACCAAAGATGAAAGGTAGTCACATGATTACCTGGATCTTCGTTAGTCTTGGCTTTGAACTTTGGAATGTTCGAAGGCAACTTCATTGGCATAGGAGGCCAACGCGGATCGTGACAAATAGGGTCATTCAACAACCTTGTCAAATCTGGCAAGTGTAAAGTCACCAGGAACGGTAGTTTGGGTTGTTGCTGATAACCTGGGGAAAAGGGTCCTGGAGTTTGACTGGCACCAAGTTGCCAGGAAAAGTTTGGCTACTGGCCCGGATTCTGGTAGAAACCATGGCCCTAGCCAGCGTAAGGATTTTGCATATGTGTAGACATCATCGGTTGATTTCCCAAATAGGACATAGATGGTTGGGCATGCATTGTATTCGAAGGACTTTGGGAAGGATTACCCCATGTTGGTCCCGTGGGGATAGGCATAGTAGTTTGTTCGGGGTTCCATTGATTGTGGAAAGAATTACCCCATATCAGCATTCCGAAGGAGGGAACAGATCATTGCCCTGAATTCCAAGGTCCTGCTAGGTTTGCCCCCTGTGCAGGAATAGTACCCTGCACATGAGTAGATTGTCCAAAAAGGGGGTTTCCCCCAGTTAGGAAAGTGGCTGACGAGAAGGTGTTGTTACCAAATGTTTTGTTCCAAGAAAACGGTGTCGAACCTATCAGCATACTATGCGAAGGTGGTCCTTGACTCCTTGCTCCAAATAAAATATTGTGTGTAGGTTACCTGGCGGATTGTTGATGCGAGCCACCGAGTGAAGGGGACGAAGGAGGGATATGACCTCCTCCATAAGGAAAAGAGTTAAAAGGGACATGAGTGCCCCCCATGTGACCTTGCAGAGGAGCGCTATAGCTCCTTGCCCCCAGACCCAAAGTCTATAAAGTGGAGTAGGAAAGTACATGACTTATACCCGAACTAGGCATCACGTATGAGAATGGAGGGCATGTCGCACTTGGTGTGAAAGGGGTTGTGGCCGCCGCTAAAGATCGGTTCGGACCACTGTGCGAAGTAGTTGCGATCGAGACCATGGTGGCTCGGCCTGACGATGGTGGGTTAGGAGATGAAAGCTCTCCTGTGGTGACAACCGTGGTGGGAATTGAAGAATTCCCAGAAGAATTTCCATTGTTGTGTGCGACACTGTCTGGCGCTCGTGAAATTGAATTGGTACAATAAAAGGTGCCAAGAAATCAGTGGTTGGGTTTTCAACCAGGCCAAGAGCGGTTGCTTCAAGGTCCAAAACGGTCGATTCCTTTGGGGGTTGTTCGGGCACAATAGTTTGTAACCCGGTCACTTCAAAAGACCCTTGTTGGTCTAGCTTCCGCCTTAATGGTGGCAGGGGTGGCTCCAGTGTAACTGGCGGTAGGCCAAGAAGCCTTCATGACCGGCGGAGCTCGGGATCCTCCACTGTGTGAGAAGATCCAAGACACTCTAAGGTAGTCTAAACGCTCAAAAGTAACACCCACTACAAAATAATCCCTAGAATATAAGACAAGCAAACACTAAATTAATTGGAAGAACATTTACAACAACCAACACTAGAGCAACTTACCGGTGCAAGTGCAACTCGAACACGGAAAAACCCTCCAGGTATACTCTACAAAGTGTGGCCCAATGTCTATCCTAGGTACTATGGTATACCCTCGCAGTCACATGTGTATGTCCCTAAAATGATTGGCAACTAGGTTTCCAGTGCATGAACGGTCACCAGGCAGGTACAGTCGAAAGTCAGGTAGACAACAATGAGCAGGGTATCGAGCCCGAAACCTATCAAGGGTATCGAGAGCAAATGTTCTGGAAGACAACTGAGGACCTCGAACGGATTCGAGACCCATGAATCCCCGTGAAAAATGAAAATGACGGAATCCCAAAACAAGCCCTCTATATGTGTTCTCCACTACGATTGGTCTAGATTTGGAGGGGTTATCTCCACTACCTTTCTGCACGCAACCTCGTGTTTATCTCATGTGTTAGAGGGGGGTTTCGGATAAATTTCATGACATTGGACTTAGACACTCTCTATCTCAGACTCCAATGTTTGATTTAAAACGGCCTTGAAGAGTTTCCTCTCCAACCTAATCCAAGGCCCTAGTCCTGAACTAGTTTGTGAACCCTTTAAACAAAAAAGTCTAGTAGATTTTAAATTTAGCATTAATTTTATGGATTTGTCTTACGTCAAGGGGTATGAGGGTGACACTGATGATGTTTCAAAAGACGAAAGCAAAAAACAAATGAAAAAAGATGGAAACAAAACTTTTACTGAATGCAAAATTTCAACAACTTTTCAAAAGAAATATTTTTTAACTTTTCTAAGATTTTGGATAGGAAACTCAAAGGAATTTCACTCGACTACGAGCCACTTATGATCTAAGTAAACTGCAAAAATTTATGAAATAAAAGACTTTTCTGTGGCTAATGATGCAGAAACACACTCTTCAACCAAATGAGAAAATGAAAAGAGATTTTTTTTATTTAAATGTTAGTAACGCAAGAAAGGGAAAATACCGACAAGCAAAAAACCAAGAAAAACAATTATGGCCTAAATCGCAGATTGCAAAGAATCAGGTCAAAAATCACACACTAGCAATTCTAAAAACAATGACTCTCACACATGTCTAAAAACCATGAAAAATCTTTTATTTTTCTGACAACTTTTTAAATGAGAAAAAGCAAGCTAAGGGTAAGATTAATCCTAAGCTACTGACTGCTCACACAAAGATTCAAACAGCTGAGAGGAATAATTCTTATCAAGGGAAAGGATGATTGCCTTACCCCTAACAAAATGTATCTTGCACAAGCATGTGACTGTTACTCAAACAGCACGTGTGAAAACGCGCGCTGGATGGAGACAAAGGGCGTGTACACGTAGGCTGACCTTGTACAGGATGCGTGTATACCTAAATTCTAAGAAAAAAAATGAAACAGACAGACCAAACCAGGAAGAGACCACTATTATTGATAACCAGGATCCCTTGAAGGCTTGGACACTCTCTCTAACAGAAAAACAAATAATGCAAGGAAAAAATGATAAGGAAAAAACAATCTAAGATGGGAATACTAGCAAACAAGACTTCGGATAGAATTCCAGAAAACCCCCTGAGAACGTGATTCTGACAGGGAAGAGGATGACTACCTCTAAGGTTCTATGAACTCTAAGCGCTATTGCTACCTCTACAACTAGAATTCACACACGGGCTATAAGAGGGTAGGGCATGGATACATGTGTGTAGACCTTGTGCAGGCCACGTGTACCTCTGTGGGTCCCGAAAAACACAGTCAAGAAAAAGTCAAGGAAAGCTGGTATGGAAAACCAGACTCCCTGCTAGCTCAAACCTTACAAAAAACTAAAAAGAAAAGACAGACAAGAAAAACTAGTCTTTAAAACTACCCAAAAACTAAATAAAATTCCAGGAACCCTAGAGAGTCTCCCCAGTATGGCCGCCAATTCTGTTGTTGGGGAAAAACACCCTACATACTAGCAAATAGAGTTCAGACTTTGCATGTACATATGACCAAATAGAAATTACTTTCTACCTTCATCCCTAGATTTAAATCCCCCCTTTTTTTTAGTAAATGCATGGAAATATCAACCTACCTCATTCTCGACATTTGATGTCGATCCTCCATTGTGATTGATTACTTGTTCACAATCCTCCTTCCAAAGTTGACCTGCATCCAAGACAAACAACAACTATGCATGCATACTACTTATATACTAACGGGTTAGAAATCCAAACATATATTGATCAAACTATAAATAGTTCATGAATTGGGACAGGAAAAGCATTCTTTTTATTACTTAAAATGAGTCAACTTACAAAAGTTGAGACCGGCCACTGCTCCTTGAACCTGATCCTGGGTTCCTCTTCTTTTGTCCTTCAACTTTTTTGCTTTGAATCTCCTTTGGCACAAGGAAAGGCTAAAGGGTTGGGACAATGGGAATACGTATATGGGCAGAGTTTCTTTGGTATATTTTTCCTTCTCCAAATGGGACCCCTACCCCTTCTTTTATAGGCTAGAAGGAGCTAGGTATTTGGACGAACCCTCGACCATGCATGATTGGGAGTTTCAGTTAACTCACCCATAGCTTTTTGTTTCGTTTGCAAATTTCCTTTTTTCGTGCTTCTGAAGGTCCACGCGAGCTGTAGTGGGCCTGCTAGCATGGACACTTTAGATACACGCGGGCTGTAGTCGGCCAGCTAGAGTGGACTTTTAAAAATGGAGTTTTTAGGAGAGTTGTTCAGCAGTTCTTTGGCAAAGAAGGGATATGAGATGGCCTAATGCCAGGTAAGCATGTGTGGTGCAATTTAGGGTTATAACACTCGTTGGCTGAAATTATAAGCAGAAGAGGGGCCAAGAAGGATATCATACAGTATAGGGTCATACATGTCGTACTTTGATGGGTCGTACAGCTTCATCTTGGCTATGTCATACTAGTGTAAAGTCAGTTGCTTTTCTATAGTAAGAAAATTGTATTTTCTATTGTAACTTGTCATTCTTCTAAAGCCAATAAAGCACCTCCTTAGTTGGTTTTCCCCACACTAGGGTTTCTGGGGTACATCCGGTGTTTGTCCATTTTGTGTTTGGTTCTTTGTGTTTTCTTTTGTTGTCTATTTTTTGTTAAATAACTCAGTTGTAGGTTGAATGCATAATTATGAAATTTATAAAAAAAAAATATAAATTTTTTGTTTAAGTAGATTATTAGCATTAAATTTTGTGTGTTGGATTATAAGAAATAAACATGGTATCATAGCTCAGCCTCTAAGTATATGAAGGATCCAAGTTGAATTTGTTGTGCAGAACAGAGAGTGAATCAGCAAAGGGCAACATGTCACTAGAAAGTGTGTGGGAAACAGAGCAGCAGACTCAAATGACCATTGTAGGCTTAAGGTTTGAGGATAGGTTGGATGGTGCCTCAAATTTCTGTCCTTGGAGGGAGCATTTTGGATTGGTATTGGAGGAGAATGGATTGTTGGAAATTGGTGAAGGGAAAGTGGAAGCAACAGCTAATCCAGTAAAGCTAGCAACTCACAACAAGAAATATGGCAAGGCCAAGAGGATAATTGTGGATGGAGTCAAAGACCACATTATTCCTCATTTGTCTGGAAATAAGAATGATATAAAAATGAATGGGAATGATATAAAAATGTGCAAGTGATGCACATGTGTGATGTATGAGTGTAGGTATGCCTTTCTGAGTAAGTGAGTGGTAAGGAAAGGAGAGTGTTTTCCATGACTAAATAATTCCATGGATGCATGACTGACCCTATGATGGAGGTTCTGAATATTTTTTTTTAAATAATAGCAGCAGGAAGTATGTAATTCCTCATAAAGAGTTGAGATGAAATGTTAAATAGCAATGAACAAGAGTGATCTTATTTGTTGATTGTTATCTTGTAAAGAGGGTAGTATAATTATGATTTTATTGGTGAGGTTGGTCATATAAGTGACTATAAGGTCTCATCAAAACTGGAAGATGCTAAATAAATGTGAATGAATGAGGTAAAAAGGTGCAAATGATGCACATACATATATGTATACCTACTTGAAAGTATAATATGACTATCAAGTAGGATGTGAGGCAAGGAGTGTGTTTTCCTATATTGAATAATGTTATAGAGGCATGGTTGACTCTGTTTTAAGAAGTTTGTTTATCTTGTTTGAATACTAACATGAGGAGGATGTGTTCCATTTCCTTGGGAAAAGATAGTGTTAATTATTGAAAGGATAAATAAGAATGAATGATCTATTGTCATAATAGAAGGAAATATGATTATGTCTTTGGAAAATCATGAGTTAAATGATATTAGAGTAAATTTACTTGTGAACTATAAAATGTGCATATGGTAGACACACGGTATGTTGAGGCAAGTGGTTAAGTGCATGTTAGCACAATGTGAATACAAGCTTATGAAATAAAGGTATTGGTTTGAATGCATCATAAGAATGCATGTGTATATTCTTTATGGAATATCGGGTAAACCTGTAAAATGATGAGGTTGGAGATGACTCGAGATTGAATTCATTTTGAATAGTAATAGATATACAACAATAGAGTTGCATGATAAATAAGTTCCATGTGGAGGAACTGTGTAAAGACTTTGTCAAAAGAACAGAGCTAAAACCTCGATGATTGTTGAAAATTTGACAACAGACTGCAAAGTCTATTCGTATAATAATCCTAGAATTACATTCTAAAATGTAATGCATGAATGAAAGGCTAACAAATGAATGAGTAACCATTTTGATGTCTGAATGGAAATGTGAAGAATGCACATGTTTATAATTCACTGTCAACAAAAATATTGTTGTTGTAGCATGTTGAGGGATTCAAGGAGGATCTGATTAAGATTACTCAAGGAATAGAGCAGGCAAATCCCGGGAGGGATAAATTGTAAAAGCAAAAAAAGAGAAAAGAATTAATACTTTTCTCACTATGAAACTTTGAATAATAAGACAGAGTTGTATGCTTTAAAAGGACAGTTGTGAGATTAAGTACAGTTGGTAATTGAAAGACAAAATATTGAATGTGTTTAAATGGTATTGGTTAAGCCATGATATGTAAAGAAAGTGAGACCTTGGAAATAACTCAGTTGGACTAAAAGTTACAGGCTATGTAGAAGGAGTTGAAAAAGGGAAGAGACCCTTAACTCTTTTCCTAATTATTATTACGTTTCTCCGGGATGAGAGACCAATATGTTGTTGAATGTGAATACTTTTGGCATGAAAAATGTTGATGGTTGTATGACTCTATAAACAGCTGAAAAATTGATTTTTTTACACTCATGAAACATAGAGGGAAATGAGATAGGATGCATATAGATGTGCTAGAACATATCTGAAAATATTTTGTTCAATTAAACGATGTGGTACATGCATTTTATTTTACATGAAAGATGATGTACAATGTGAATGTGGTGATGTATGTCATGTGTAGGATATGATTGGAGTTGTTGGGAAAGGACAGTTGTCAATGGTGAACATCCTCAAACAAAGGAGAAATACAAGAAGATCGTTGTTGAAGGGACTTTAGAATTCCCTCGGAAACAGCATTGATGAGGTAATATCATAAAAGGTGTTGGTAGCCAGAACAGGTATAAAGGTGTTCATGCCTATGTGGCATAAGGTTTGAAAGGGATTGGGTAAGAATCCCTTCTGAAATATTTTATTTTAATGGTAGGAAAAACAATTTTAATTAGTTGTGGTATACCATCAATACCTAAGTAGGGTCTACTTCAAGAAGAGGAACCTGAAGGAGAGAGAGAGGAATCTCTAGCAGCCAAGGATGATTGAGATCCTTGCAAGAAAATTCATGAACAAAGTATCATGAATAGTTTGACAAATTGGGAATGATTGGGAACAACAGTGTTCATGAGAAACACATTGATTGAATGCATAAGAAGGAAATTAATGTACTTCCCATCATGGAAGAAGGATCTTCCAACAATTTGATGGAATGTAACCATGATAAAGAGAGGAACTGGGTGGCCATAAATTTCGGTACCCTAGTTACTAGTAAATAAAGGAATGGTTAAGGGAATTCATGTAAAAAAATTAATTTCATGAGCAATGATCTAAGACTATGATTAGCTCAAAGAAGGAAGAACATTCTTATTGTAATGATGAATGTGGACAGATAATCCATGTGGTGAGAGGTTGGTTGAAACCCAACACATGGTGGCAAAGTGCCTAACTTGAAAGGTGATAATCAGAAATCAATGCAAGGGTGCATTGTGTGTAGGAATGTGACCATGGACAATGGCACATTAAATAAAATCCATATAATGATGGATTGCAATTTGAATAGGCTTGGTATGATGAAATGGTGCAGGTATAAGGAATGGTGTCTTCCTTTTTACCTTATGTTAACGAATAAGATAAAATGATTTAATTACTAAAGTGCACAATTTTGAAATTGTTTGGAAACCATTGTAAGTGTGCAATGAAAGTGTATATGCATGAGAAACTAATAGTTTTTTTGGCTCTGTAAAGATTGAATTGCAAGAAGGAGGGTCTTGGAAATGGAAATATTGTAAGCCCATGAGGAAGACCAATCCCTACTGGTTGTAAAGAGCCAAACTGTTATGAGAAGGAAATATCATGCTTGTGAAATCTGGTTCCAGTATGGAACAGATCTAAAAATGAAATGAAAATGTGAAGTTAAAAATATGTAGGTAACAGATTTGAAATTCGATTGAAGTTGGAAATGGTATCTCACAAATTTTCATATGCATATGAACGCAGGTGAGATGAAAATATATGTCCAAGGAGGACAGATGGTGGTTGTCGAATAAGAAAGCATGAAAGAGGGACACTATGGTGACAAGAGAAATTTTCCAGATAGAGGGATGCCTCGATAGAGAAATCTTGGGTGATGATTCAGTTGTAAGACACAACAAAGTCTTTGAAACTCTTCTTGTGTGAGAAATCCTAGGAAGGAAAGATGGACCACCCGAGGGACTGTATAGCAAAGAAGGGGATGCCTGAGCATGAGCCCAAAAGGTGAGTGATTGCAAGGAAGGGGATACTTCGATAGCTCATGTGTAAGACTTGGTGGGGTCTCTAAAAAATTTATTATCTGTTGATTGGGATCATGCGCACAATGGGTATGACAAGGAAAACAGTGATATGAGTAAACATGACAACCATGTGGATGATGTAAATTTTTCCATTAAATTATGAACAACAGTCAAATGTTCTGCATGAAATTGTGAATGATATTCATATTGTTGAAATTGTTGTAGGTATGTGTTAATGCTAAGAGTTTGGGAAAGGACTAGATTGTGAAAAAAAGGAAGATGATGTTGAAGCAGCGCAAGGATAAAGGCATGGCGGGTGTACTAAAAAAGAACATAGAGGATGTTGTTCCTTTGAAGGGGGGAGGGATTGTAACACCTCCCTTTCCTAAACCTATGATTATATGTAATAAATCACGAGTTATGATTTCCAAGTAATGGAATATAAACATTGTAATTATATTATTGTTGATTGAAAATTCCAGTCAGTTGATTGTGGGGTCAATCCTTGAAAGTACAAGCCATGATATCACGAGAGGGATTTGTAAGTGGGTGGAAGAAAGGGGATTCATGTGTAAAATATACCAAGCCACCTTGATAAATAATGTGAAGGAAATGATCATATTTACTTTAGCTTGCAATTGAATCCAAATGTTTAATGGGAAGGGGTTGGTAGTTGAACAACCCACCACCCTCAATGAATGAAGTTATGGGAAATATGGCTAGGACATCGGAGGTTTCCTACCAAAGGTACAATAGAGTACCAAGTATGCAGCTAGACTGACCCACGGGTTCCTTATGATAGAATAAAATAAGGGGCAGGTCGAGAACCTTCCCGAGGGGATTACGTGCAGGGGACACACAAGGAAGGGAAGGGAAGAATACCTAGAAAAGAGAGAGGGCGGGAGAGAGACATATCATGCAGAGACATAAGAAAATGATTTGTTGCAAGTGAATGCATGAGGGAGTGTATAAGAATCCCTCAGTGGTAACATGTCTTGGCACGGGGGTGGCCTGCAGCTGAAGTGATTGAGCATGCAGAGCCTGTGGTTGGGTGGAAAAGCGAACACCCACAGTCTGTTCGATGGTGGAAACCTTTAACTAGATAAGTATCTCATATTCATGTGTACTATATTTGAAACGTATGACAAATCTAATGGTAATGGTATTCATGAATGTGTATGCTTGTGTGATGAATATATTGAATTCTCATTACAAGTCTATGTATTTGAGTAATGATAGAACAACATAAATAATTGTTCTCTATGAAAATTATCTTGAATGGATAGATATGCTTGTATAATATGAAAGGAATCCATGTATTGTATGCTAGTGCTTGTGTTGTGGATTGTGTAGACTATTCAAGTCTGTGTACTTGAATGATAATGCATCTGTATGGAATTTAATGTGTATTGCAAACTTGAATAGGAGAACCCTATACTCTATCCAAAATGATAACAAAATTATGTATCATCCTAAAATAAAGAATGTAAATGTGTGAATGAGCTACATGTGTGCGTAGTAGGTTTTTTGTTGTGATATGTTGCATGTGAAAGGAATCCATGAAGATAAACTAAGGTATAAATGATAAAATCCAAAAGTAAATGTCTTAGCTAGTTTGGAAATGGAATACATAGTCCTTGAAGGCCTGGTAAGACCTTAGAAGATACTTGGAAGAATTTATTGAATGGCTAAGTGCAGATCCAGATTGATGATATGTATAAAACCCATGTTTTGAGCCTGAAGGAATCGCAGTCATTGGATTGGCATAGTGAATAGATCCAGACCCTTCATCGGAGTACTATATGATGCCTGGAGAGTTGTATTTTGATTCAATGTTATTCGTCGATCCATCAAAGCATGGAGGTAGAAAATCTACCACTGTTGGATCTAGCTATTATTATATCGATGTGAAATCCATCGAAAAGAGTTTCTCAAAGTGTAATTTTGGAGGGAACTCTCAAGCAGTGACAGAAAAACATCGAAGGAGAAACTCCAAGGTTTAGTGTAGGTCATAGATATGGAAGCAGGCAACCTTAGTTGTTGACCATCGGGGGCGGGGAGGGGGTACCACTTAGCAGATCAAGGTGGAATATCGAGACGGTGTTCACCAGGAGCACCAGTATGTTGATGCATGTTGATAGTCGGTTGGTCAAAAAGATGAGTGCAGGTCTAGCTAGATAGGAGATCATGTAGACCATTGATAAAATATCAATCGCTCACCGGTGTAAAGGAGAGATCAAACCTCTATCATATATCCCTATAAATTCTTTTTTTTCCTCGGAGCATCGTGGCCATCAATTTGGTGTGACAGTTAGATATGGACCTTCAGTCGGTATAGTAAAAGGATTTGATCTCGGTTGTTGATATGGCGAGACAATAGATCCTAATCATTCATCGTAGGGTATCATTTGGAGTAAGTTGCATTCTCGAAGGAAATGTACTCCGAAGGGGGGACTACGAGGACAGATCTAGATTGTTGATAGGGAAATGAGAAATATCTAATCCTATTCATTTATCATGGGGTTCCAATCGGAGTAAATCGCAGAGATGAGCTTCAACGAGGAGGATTCAAGGAAATATCTAGATCGTTGATCGGAGTTAGGGTTATATTAAATCTTAGTCGTTGATCCGTCGTAAGGGCCTAACAGGTTCCTCGACGAGTAGTGACAAGGAGATGATGCCACCCCAACCATCATGCTTGGGGCATGTGTCAACACCTAGAATATCGAAATAGATACCCCATGATGACACATAGGCCCACCTCAACCCAGTGTAATGACGCAGGTGGTGCCATGTATCAAGTAAATATTGTGCCATGTGTCACAGATTTTTGGCCCTTTTGAGGTAGAGTCCTTTGGGTATGAATGTACCACATGTTGTACTAGGCAGTCGATATACATGGCAACAGATTCCCAGGTGGAAGGTACACGATGGCCACAGAGGTCAAGTGGCGAACATCATCTGAGTATGATGTTCGGAGTTTCTTTGAAGACCAAAGTAGAAACACTACGAAGGAGGAGCTCCGAGAGGAGATATAGACTGTCGATCAGCCAAGATCAGAGAGACTCGATGAATGATCTAGGTCATTTATCTTTGTTTGAGGGCTCTATAGGATGACATGGATCGTGCCACATGTCGAGCATAGAAGGTGCCACATGTCAGGTAGATGTTGTGCGACATGTTAAGGTGAATCAAAATTTTGAGACAGAACTTCGTGTTAGGTTATGTGTGCCACATGTCAGGCTAGGTGGTAGGCAGTGGCAGGGCCACATGTAATGTCAAATGGAAGCTGACGCATCCTAAGGGATGACGTGTGTCAACAATCGATTAGTTGATGAGATGAGAATAGGCCCATTTTCTCATAAGGGATTTTAAGGTGTTTCTTTTGATCTCAGTCATTGATAGAGGGAATAAGGACTATATCTCCATCATCCATCGAAGTGGATCAATCGGTGTAATGATCCCAAGCCAAGATGCTAGGAACATCACGGTTTTGGGTGTCTTTTAAAACTTTTTTGGTTGTGGCATTTCGTCAAAAAATTTGTTGGATTACTTGTTTAGATGTGTTTGCTTGCAAGATGGCCTCTTGATTTCAGACTTATGGTTTACTGATGTGTTATACATGTGTGTTGCAACAATAAACAAGAATATATAACCATGTAACATACCTCAACCAAATGCAATATGATAGACAAGCCAAAATATCTCAAATCTACTTTTATTCATGAAAATAGAAGAACCTACTACAATGAAGATGTCGATCTGGAATGTTCAACAGATGGATTAGAAGATAGATAATAGAGTTGCTACAAAAATCTCTCGATAATACAAAATAACCCTCCAAAGGTGGAATAAGAGATGAATACCAATGCCAACGTAGATCTAGACCGTATGAAGTGCCAAACTCCCACTGGAAGATGCCATGTCCTGTTGGAATGTTGAAGCTCCTCCACAATTTGGCCCTACTACCAAATGTGTCCAATCACCTCAAGAGATATTCCAAACAATAGATTGGGTGATGGAAAGAACAACCCAGGTGCCCAAATCTCCAAGATCTCCCTCAAACCCTATGGATCTTAACCTCCTCCAAGATATGGTGTGCCCTCCCTAGATGCCTGAAACCCTAGATAAATCGACCTCACTCCTAGATGCCTCCAAATGCTCCACAAAACCACTAGAATGATATATCGGGGCTTGGTTACCTCCCTGGTGAAGTCCCAAGCAAAATGGTGAAGATCTGAGCTAGCAAATCACTGAAACCACTTTCTGAAGTTTTCTCGTGTCCTCCAAATCGTCCCATGCATCTAATAAATCAAATGGCACTTGAAACTCCTCATGAATGAACTAGATATAATGTCCAAAGCCCTGCAATGAAAACCCAGGTGATAGAAACTCGAAAAGCCCTGCCAATCACCTACAATGAATCTCTCTCCAAGAATGGTGTGCCCCCTTGCTGGAAACCCCCAATGGTGTGCCCTTCTTCTCTTCCTGTGCTTTTGGCTAGTGTAGAACCCTCCTGCACTGATGTAGAACTAAACTAGAATGGTGTGGGAGAGTATTGCATCTCTGAGACCAAGCTTGGGACAAGCTAGGTGGAATCTTTCACCACTAAATCGTCCTCTAGGGTTTATTAAGTCAAAACCCTCAAAACCCCCAATGTTTGGCTCACTAGCTAGAAGCCAGATATCAAAAGAAAAACATACATGAATGAATGAGTAGAGGCCCTTGCCTTTCCTTTATACTTTTTGGCTCACCTTGTCCCTCCAAAGTGACTTTCATTTTATTAATATTTAATTAATTAATTAAATCACTTTAATTAATTAATTAACCTTTTTACCTCTGAAAAACACCTTATCTCTCCCTGTGGCTTCCCTGGCCACTGAAAGTCACTTCTCAATATCCCATCCTGTAGTGTTGCTCCTCCCGATTCCAATGATTTATTACACTGAGAGTTTCCTCCAAGTAATGTGCCCAAAATGACCTCTTTAGTGACTTTAATTAACTTATAGCTCAAAATAGCCAAAATCATGGAAATCGTCGAAATGCAACGAAACCAAATCCAACTTGTGTGGAATGGCTCATAATGATGAAATATGATTAACAATGTAAGATAAACCCCACAATGCCTCTCAATAACCCATGTACTCGCTATAACATCCATATGGCTACTTTGGTCATCATAAACCTCTACACTGTGATGATGTCCCAAAGTGGGGACATTACAGTCCTCCCTACTAGAAAATTGCTTGTCCTCGAGAAATAACCAAATCCCCTCAAATAAAACACCAGGATCTGATGTCCACCTATGGGATACACAACAGAACCCATCCAAATATGAACACTCACACACTCTACTCCTTGGGTTCCATATCAAGTCATGAATTGCTAGCCCCTGGGAAGCATAACCCTGAAATATACCAACTCCGGGAGCCTCCTACATAAGAAACATGGCCTCATCTCGGAATGAATCCATCCTCCAAGTCTCTACCAAGATCCATATGGCCTCCATCAACTGCACATGATGATTCCAGAATAAGGTGTTGCAAGACCTCCATGAGACACCCGCAAGTGATGCACTCCTCTCAACACCGAATCTCAATGGGAAGTCAGAACAACTTCCCCCTGCAAAGATCCAATCGCCCCTGTCATTCAGTGAAGTGATCAACCCTGCAATCCTTGGGTCCCATGCTAACCTCTGTCAAAGATTTCCATGCTGACACTGCACTATGATGGCCCTACCTGACTTCTCCCTATAGGTATACTAGATCCTCCACTCTTGGATCCTCAAGATGAAATCCCTATGGCCATTAGACCTGCTATCCAGAAACTGTACCTCTAAAAATGTCTTTGTAGATGTCGTACATGTCCACCCACCTCCATGTCCGATCATGATTATCAAGAGTGAAAAACTGCCTCGCTCTATCGGACAAAAACCTGTGGGCCCTCTCCAAATCAACCCCTGGTGGAGTATGTGGCTTTCTGGCGCAACCTATGTCATCATGTAGCTAAACATATTGCTAACCAAGTGAACTCCCGAATCCCATGGAAAACTCGTAAGTTTATCACTTCCAAACTTTGTTGGTTGTTTCTATGTCAGACTGGTCACTGTCTGAAGCCCTCTATGCTCAATTGTTATCATCTGGCCTATGATGTTCATCATCACACACAAAGCCTCAATTTTCTTCCCATCACGGCCCACCTATGTCCTTATTTATGTCGTAAATGCACTCATGATAGGTGGTTTCAGCCTAACCACTCTCCATGTCTCATCTCCCATGCAATTGTTGATCCTGCGAAGGTGATCTCTCATAACTATGTGTTGTTGCAAAGGATGGGCATCTACATGCTCCCTGAAGTGTGTCTCCTCCCTACACATCAATACACCCCTCTGGATCTCACTGTAAACCTCTATGTGTCTCTGTGATTCATCACTCACCATTGTATGCTCCTACATACTCAGGTAGTCCCTTGTATACCCCTGCAACATCATGGATCCTGGGTGTACTACTAGATCAACCTTTACATGAAGGTCAATCCCTCTCGGAACAAAAATGGAAGTGTCATCCAAAATTCCCCTGGCTCTAGAGCCCCCATGTGTAGGTGAGTGCCTGACTATCTCAAAGATCCTCTCATGCGCCCCTAGATCGTAACTCTCCATACTCATCAGTGATATTGTGCACTCCTTCGGCTCCTCCATCAACTGGTGCTCCTCTATCAGACCACCAACATCCTCCAGTGATGTGATTGAATGATGTATTTGGGTGTCCACCAAGATAGGTGAAGTGGATCTCTGACAAATATCCTCAAGGAGCTCCTCTGATCTGGACTCCAATTCTTGAAGGGTTGTCTGGGTGCCTCTCAAGAATCCTCAAGTGCTCTCCAACTCATGAGTGAGTCTGTCCACCTCCAACTCATGCTCCCTCAGAGCCTCATGATACATCTCACCCATCCTCAATAGATAGTCCTTGTCAGTCAACAACTGTTGGTAGTTGGTCCTCATCACAGATACTCTCTCCCTGAGAGTATGAAAATCAACCATGGAAAATCCCTCATCTAAACTACCATATGTCACTGATGCTTTCCAACAATAATCTGCCATCAATGCATGTGTGTCAACAAAACATCTAGTGGTTCTCATGATCGTAGCCTCACTAACTCTCAATTGTCCTGCTAAGTGGTGTGACTCCTGATCATAGTCATGCTGAGGTACCACCTCATGCCTCTGACTGCTAGTGCCATCACTAAAATCCTCAACAACACTCTCTGCAGAAGATAAAGTGTCGAATTGCCTATTGTCTACTATGCCACTAGGTCTGCACATACGTGTTGTGGGGTATTCTACCCTACGGACTAACAAGCTAGGGCTTAAAACTCGTACGCAGATCATGACCCTTAAGACTTAACTTTTAACCTTCTACCCACAATCTCAACCCCTTTTCTCATGCACACATGGAAAGAATCAACTAACCTTTTTATCGACGGTTGAAGTAGATCCTCCGTTGAGCCTTTATCTCCTTGTTGTTGCTGCTCCTTCCACAAAGCTTTCCTGCAAAAAAGAAAAAACTACACATGCATGCTATTGATCTACTAGGGGGTTAGAGATTAAACACAAATCAAATAACATAGATAAGACTCATGTATTCGGGACGGGAAAAGTATCTTTTTCATTAATCTCAATATGAACCAACTTACAATGATTTCCAAGACCGGCCACCGTTCCTCGATCCTGATCCTGGGCTCCTCCTCTTCTTTGTCCTCCAACTTCTTTGCTTGAACTTCTCTTAAAGCTTGAGGAAAGGCTAAAGGGTTGGGACAATTATGGACTTGGCAATTTTGGCAGAGTTTCTTTGCTATGATTTTTTCCCCTTGAATAGTACCCCTACCCCTCCTTTTATAGGCTAGAAGGAGCTAGGGTTTTAGATGAACTCTCAGCCATGCATGGCGGAGAGTTCTAGTTAACTGACCAAAAGCTTCTCGTTCTGTCGGAAACTTTCCATTTTTTGTGATTCTGAAGGCACCCGCGGGCTGTAGTGGGCCTGTTAGCGGGGCCCCTGCGGGCTGTAGTGGGCCTGCTTGCAGGGCCCGCGGGCTGTAGTGGGCCTGCTAGAGTTTGTTTTTTAAAAATGGAGTTTTTAGAAGAGTTGTTTAGTAGTTTTTTGGCAAAGAAGGGATATGAGTTGGCCAGATGCCAGGTAAGAATGTGTGGTGCAATTTAGGGTTATAACAGATGCCCCCTAATGTGAGGTCAGAAGAGCATCTGATGGCCGAAATACATTACCAATATTTTACCAATCTGTACTGATATGTTGAATGAGTGAGCCCAAGAATCAGGAATCAGGAGGTGTCATCTGCAAAATAACAAATGTCTCACTGAGGCGGGCATACCCATGCTCGGGATAAAATAGAACGCATGGCTACCAATCAAATACACTGTAGACCCATGTCATATAACTATATAAATTGTAGCCACGAACAGTACACAGCAGATCTACATCTCGAAATCAAAAAGATATACATGCAAAGTATCCATCTTCGTAGAAGCTGATAAGGTCTGATGGCTAGAGATGAGGATTTCAGAGCTCGAGCAACAACTTCAAAATCTTCAAAACTCGGGTAGGAGTGTAAAATGAGTGTACGACTGCACTACCCAGAGGTCTTCGACGGCTCGTCGGGCATAGACAAAATTGATAATCTTGATGATCAGACTGAAGACTTCAGTGATTTCGAACAAGGACTTGATTGGACGTTCAGGATGGTCGGGTATGCGGACAAGAGACATATTGTAGAGTGGCCGACTCAGGCTAAGTAACAAACTTCCCTTGGACAATAGCACGACAAGTGATAAGACTCAGGCAGCATATCTGTTAATGATAAGTCTATGAAGCAGGAGGCAACGCAAACTCTCCATATGTTTGGAAGAGTAACCAAACGGTGGAGGACACAACTCAATATAGTGAGCAAGGCTACCTAAGGTCATGCTAAATCCCAAAGTCTGATGAATCAAACGGACAGATGTGCTTTATCCAAGGGCGACTCATAATGCTGCCAATAAAGAAAATACTTTTCCCATCCTCTTTTTGGGGTATATTTGATTTTTT
>ML800132.1:138662-156760 GCA_009831015.1 Picea engelmannii
AGTCTGTAAAGTAGAGGAGGTGAGTACAGGACTGGTACCTGAACTAGGCATACCGTATGAAAACGGAGCGCCTGTCGCACTAGGTGTGTAAAGAGGTGTGGCCACCGCCATAGATGGGGTCGGTCCACTGTGCGACGTAGTTGCGGCTGAGACCATGGTGGCCCGGACCGCCGACAAAGGCAAGTTAGGAGAAGCTTCTCCTGTGGTAACAACAGTGATAGGAATGGAAGAATTCCCAGAGATTTGTTCCATAACTGGGTTAGGCACTGACAGGCGTTCATAAAATTGAATTGGCACAATAATGTCCGGCCCAGTATCAGTGTTTGAAGTTTCAACCAATCCAAGATTGGCGGTCGATTCCTCGGGGGGTTGTTCGGGATCAAAACCCTCGGTTGCTTCGAAAGACCCTTGATGGTCAAGCTTCCGCCTTAATGGTGGCGGGGGTGGCTCCAGTATAACCGGCGGCAGGCCCAGAAGCCTTCGTGATCGGCGGAGCTCCGAATCCTCCACTGTGTGAGAAGATTCACGACACACTAAGGTATTCTACATGAACAAACAGCAACACACACGACAAGAAAGCCCCTAGAAGATAAATCAAGCAAGCACTAAACTAGTTGGAAGAATAGTTACAACAACCAACACTAGAGTACCTTACCGGTGAAAGTGCAACTCGAATACGGAAGCACCCTCCGGGTCTACTCTGCAAAGCGTTGGTCTGATGTCCATCCTAGGTACCGCGGTATACCCCCGCAGTCACCTGTGTATGTCCCTAGAAAAGATAGGCAACTAGTTTGCCAGCACGTGAACAACTATCAGGCGGGTACAGTCGGCAGTCGGGTAGACCACAATGAGCACGGCATCAAGCCCGAAACCTATCAAGGGTATCGAGAGCAAGTGTTTCGGAAGACGACTGAGGACCTCGAACGGATTCAAGATCCACGAAGCTCCGTGGCAAGTGAAAACGACGGAATCCCTTAACAGATCCTCTATATGTGTTCTCCACAACGCTCGGTCAAGCTTTGGAGGGGTTATCTCCACTGCCTTTCCTTACGCGACCTCGTGTTTAGCCCCTGTGTTAGAGGGGGGTCATGAATAGCTTTCTGTAACTGGACTTCTACACTCTCTAAGTGACAGACTTCAATGTTTAGTTTGGGTGGCCTTGGAGAATTTACTCTCCAACCTATTCCAAGGCCCTATTCCTGAGCTAGTGGATGCACCCTACAAACAGAAAAGTCTACTTAATTTTATTTAGCGTTTCTTTTAATGGGATTTTTTAAAGTCTCAAGGTGTGAAAGTGAAACTGATGGTGTGTAAAAAGACTCAAAGCAAAATGCACAGAAATTCTTGGAGACAAACATTTTCTAAAATGCAAAACCAGCAACTTTTCAATGAAAGACTTCTTTTCTTTTTGAAATTACTAAGATTTTATGCAGTCAATATGAAGGATTTTCACTCAGATCTGCGAGCTACTTATACTTGACATGCACTGCAAAAAATTATGCAAAACAGACTTCTTTCCTAGCTACTGATGCCACAACACAATTCGCAAACCAAGAAGAAAATGAAACAGGAAATTGTTTTTTATTTCGTTGTAAAATAACACAACAAGGAAAAATGATGACAAGAACAAAACCAAGAGAATAAAAAAAAACTCTGGCTTAAAGCGCAGATCGCAAACAGAATCAGAGCACAAAAATGCAACAAAGCAATCACAACAGCACCAATTCTAACACTTGCCTAAAAACCATAAATCTAATATTTTTTCTCTTTTGTCTTTTCTATCAAAATATCTAATAACAAACACAAGCTAAGGGGGGGAAATGCCCTAACCTGCTGACTGTGCAGCCCCAGACTCTAGACCCCTGAGAGGAGCTCTTCTCACCACAGGAGGGGATGACTGCCCCACCCAAGCTGAAAAGATGCCAATCAAGCCCGCGACTGTCACCAATACAGCACGCGTGCAAACGCGTGCTGAGCTTCTACAGAGCGCGGGTACCCGAGGTCTAGCCTTAAACAGGTCGCGGGTCTGTATAAAAACTGAGACAAAATCACACACAGACAGTCTAGTCCTAAAAAAGGCTTCTGGTATTGACAACCAGAGTCTCTAAAAGGCTTAGATGCTATCACTTTAACAGAAAAGCAAGATTTGCAAAAAGAAAAACCAATGTAAAGAAAGACAATACAACAAGACAGACTGAAACACAAGACAATGAACCAATCAAGACCCAGACAGGATCCAGAAAGCCCCCTAAGAAGATAAACTTCTGACAGGGAAGAGGAGACTGCCTCTCGAGCTTCCTGAAAACTACACGCTACTGAAACTACTGCAGCACGCGGGCAAACGCGTGCTGTAGAAAGTTAGGGCGCGGGCACACGTGTGCAAGCCTTCTGCAGGCCACATGTACCTCTGTGTGTCCCGAGAATGAATGTCAAGCGTCCGTCAAGGAAAACTGGTATTGATAACCAGGTTCCCTGCTAGCATTGACCTAACAGAAAACAAAAATAAACAAAGAAACAGAGACTGAACTTCTTTGAACTACCCAAAAGATCTTTAACCAAATCCGGAAACCCTAAGAGTAAGACTATCCCCAGTGGAGTCGCCAATTCTATTGTGGGGTATTCTACCCTACGGACTAACAAGCTAGGGCTTAAAACTCGTACGCAGATCATGACCCTTAAGACTTAACTTTTAACCTTCTACCCAAAATCTCAACCCCTTTTCTCATGCACACATGGGAAGAATCAACTAACCTTTTATCGACGGTTGAAGTAGATCCTCCGTTGAGCCTTTATCTCCTTGCTGTTGCTGCTCCTTCCACAAAGATTTCCTGCAAACAAGACAAAACTACACATGCATGCTATTGATCTACTAGGGGGTTAGAGATTAAACACAAATAAAATAACATAGATAAGACTCATGTATTCAGGACGGGAAAAGTATCTTTTTCATTAATCTCAATATGAACCAACTTACAATGATTTCCGAGACCGGCCACCATTCCTCGATCCTGATCCTGGGCTCCTCCTCTTCTTTGTCCTCCAACTGCTTTGCTTGAACTTCTCCTAAAGCTTGAGTAAAGGCTAAAGGGTTGGGACAATTATGGACCTGGCAATTTTGGCAGAGTTTCTTTGCTATGATTTTTTCCCCTTGAATAGTACCCCTACCCCTCCTTTTATAGGCTAGAAGGAGCTAGGGTTTTAGACGAACTATCGGCCATGCATGGCGGAGAGTTCTAGTTAACTGACCAAAAGCTTCTCGTTCCGTCGGCAACTTTCCATTTTTTGTGATTCTGAAGGCACCCGCGGGCTGTAGTGGGCCTGCTAGCGGGGCCCCTGCGGGCTATAGGTGGCCTGCTTGCGGGGCCCGTGGGCTGTAGTGAGCCTACTAGAGTTTGCTTTTTAAAAATGGAGTTTTTAAAAGAGTTGTTCAGTAGTTTTTTGGCAAAGAAGGGATATGAGTTGTCCAGATGCCAGGTAAGCATGTGTGGTGCAATTTAGGGTTATAACAATACGTAATTGCACATCATCCTCAACTGCTAGCTCCCACTGAATCATATTGTATCCAGTGTGAGCAGTTGTATCCTCCTGGGCACTCAACCTGCTACTATCATTTTCGCCTGGATCCCATATAGATGTATCCAGACATATTCTATGGTCATCCTGACTTCTAAAGAGTTCATCCTCATCCCTGCAGGCCGATGATGGAAGTAAGTGCTCCATAAACCTGTCAGTCTCCACAATCTGCTCAACTAATGGAGTCTCCAAAATCTGTGACCCAATCTCCTCATGTTGATTTGTATGTGTAGGGTCAACTGTCTGTACATTTTGTACCTCCTCCTGGATCTGTGGGTCTACATGTCCATGGTTTGAAACCCTCACACTAGGCTCATCCATCACATCTGACATGCCACTGATATCCTCATGTGATGTGGCTATCATGGGTGTCTGAAAGGGTGGAAAATGTGTCACGACCCTCATAGGGAGCTCATCAACTCTAGGTGCTAACACGTGTGAATCCTCACTAGCGTCACCACTCTATTGATGTGCAAGGTCATCAATAACATATGATAGGTCTGTTGTCATCCTGCTCCTCCAACTGTCTATCCACTACACAAGGGTCACTATCCTCCTCAAGCGTGCAAGAATCACTAACCTCTATGGTAGAGTCACTATCACTAGTCTTTTTGCAAGAGTCACTATCATCATCAGACTGCTCCAGATAAGCATCAATCGATCCATCCTCACATGCCTCATCATTATTGTCATAGTGCACCTCAATAATATGCTTCTTACCCTTACCCCTACACCTATGATTTGGTTCCCAAGGCACCTTGCAACTGTAGCAAAGTTGTGTGCTCCTAATGGGTGTGGGGTTTCTAATGGGCGTGGGGTTGCCCCAAAAGGATTCTCTGATTTCCTCCCTCTTCTTAAGCCAATGTGCAGTCTTCTTTTTGTTCCAACTAGGATTTTTATAGGAAAGGAACCATTGGAATGTTATGAGCCCTTTGAAATTATTGATGGTTTCATATTCCCTCTCACACTCCTCAATCATGTAAACAATATCCATCTCTTCTTATGAAAGACCCCTCTATGGATTTGTATGCATGTGTTAATTCCCATTGGCTGGAAAAAATCTAAGCTCTAATACCACTGTAATGATCCCAAGCCAAGATGCCAGGAACATCATGGTTTTGGGTGTCTTTTAAAACTTTTCTGGTTGTGGCATTTCATCAAACACTTTGTTGGATTACTTGTTTAGATGTGTTTACTTGCAGGATGGCCTCTTGATTTCGGCCTTAGGGTTTACTGATGTTTAATACATGTGTGGTTCAGAAATAAACAAGAATATATAACCATGGAACATACCTCAACCAAATGCAATATGATAGACAAGCCAAAATATCTCAAATCTGCTTTTATTCATGAAAATAGAAGAACCTACTACAATGAAGATATCGATTTGGAATGCTCAACAGATGGCTAAGAAGATAGATAATAGAGCTGCTACAAAAATCTCTCGATAATACAAAATAAGCCTCCAAAGGTGGAATAAGAGATGAAGACCAATGCCAAGGTAGATCTGGGCCCTATGAAGTGCCAAACTCCCACTGGAAGATGCCACGTCCTGCTAGAATGTTGAAGCTCCTCAACAATTCGGCCGTGCTACCAAATGTGTCCAATATCCTCAAGAAAGATGCCAACAAATAGATCAAGTGATGGAAAGAAAAACCCAGAAGCCTAAATCTCCAAGATCTCCCTCAAACCCTATGGATCTAAACCTCCTCCAAGATATGGTGTGCCCTCCCTAGATGCCTGAAACCCTAGATAAATTGACCTCACTCCTAAATGCCTCCAAATGCTCCACAAAACCTCTAGAATGATAGATCGGGGCTTGGTTACCTCCTTGGTAAAGTCCCAAGTGAAATGGTGAATATCTGAGCTAGCAAATCACTGAAACCACTTTCTGAAGTTTGCTCCTCTCCTCCAATTCGTCCCATGCATCTAATAAATCAAATGGCACCTGAAACTCCTTGTGAATGAACTAGATCTGATGTCCAAGGCCCTGTAATGAAAACCTAGGTGATAGAATCTCCAAAAGCCATGCCAATCACCTGCAATGAATCTCTCTCCAATAATGGTGCACCCCCCTTGCTAGAAACCCCCAATGTCGTGCCCTTCTTCTCTTCCTGTGCCTGTGGCTGGTGTAGAACCCTCCTGCACTGATGTAGAACCAACCTAAAATGGTGTGGGAGAGTATTGCATCTTCGATACCAAGATTGGGACAATCTAGGTGGAATCTTTCACCACTGAATCGTCCTCTAGGGTTTATTAAGTCAAAACCCTCAAAACCCCCAATGCTAGGCTCACTAGCTAGAAGCCAGATATCAAAATATAAACATACATGAATGTAGGAGAAGAGGCCCTTGCCTTTCCTTTATACTTTTTGGCTCACCTTGTCCCTCCAAAGTGACTTTCATTTTATTAATATTTAATTAATTAATTAAATCACTTTAATTAATTAATTAACCTTTTTACCTCTGAAAAACACCTTATCTCTCCTTGTGGCTTCCCTGGCCATTGAAATTCCCTTCTCACTATCCCATCCTGTGGTGTTTCTCTTCTCGATTCCAATGAGATATTACACTAAGAGGTTCCTCCAAGTAATGTGCCCAAAATGACCTCTTCAGTGACTTTAATTAACATATAGCCCAAAATAGTCAAAATCATGGAAATCATCGTAATGCAACAGAACCAAAGCCAACCTATATGAAATGGCTCATAATGATGAAATGTGATGAGCAATGCAAGATGCACCCCACAATGCCTCTCAATCAGTCGAAGTGGGTTGCAAGTTTGGAGGAGATGAACTCTAACATAATGACTCTGAGAGATGATATGGACCATTGATCGGAGATAATCTGCGATCAAATGACAGTTGTCGATTTGGAAGGTCCAACAGAACAATGCCTTCATAACCACATGGAAGGTGCCATGTCAGATGGCACCAGTGATAGAGATCCACATGGATGCCACGTGGAATTGAGACAGATATGGTGAGTGAGGACCCCAAAAATTTAAGGGACCATGACATTTGATCTAGATCTCAGTTTTGAGCATGACGATAGTCATTGGAAAGCACTTGACGAGCAAAAGACGATGGTGTCCTCGAGAAGAGGATTTGAGATGATTAAGTAAAAGCGAAATTTCGATACCCTATCCCTTAAAAGGGTACTTATGGGGTTGGGTGTGTTACATTATACCCATTTGTCCATATGGTGCCATCTCATTCATTGACATGACTAGCAAGCATCCCATCCCACCCATTTTTGTCTAGCATACATGTTTTCACTATAGATCTAAGATCTTCGGTGAATATATGTTGTGGTTCGTCGAGTTGTGCTTGGTTTAACTCTTTGGTGAGGCATGCATCTAGCCCACCATCAATCCTAGATCGACGAATAGGATGGATTATGGGACGAGAAGTGATGTAGGAGTTGTCAACCCCCATTTGTCTCGTAACCTCTTCCTAAGGTGATGTTGTGGAGGGACACACCACACCACTCAATAGGTTATGATTCCAAAGAAACATTTCCAATACCACTTCTCCATGTTCCCGTAACCATCTTGTCATTGTGGCCACCCATATCACCCATGGGCCCTACCACCATTGCGCCTTAACCCATACCTTTTGCCATTATGAATATTCCACATCATCGTTAACGTTACTTGTATGAAAAAAAATTAAAATTTCTAAAATTCCATTTTTTTCCAAAAACAAAAACCTCAACTGCCAATGCACCCTTTGGCGCAGACTCTGCTAAAACTAATCTATCAACCCATACAGCCTTATCACTATAACTTCGTGTTAATACCAAAATGTAATGTACCCATCTCTAGGAACCTTAAAAATTTCATTCTTGAACCAATTGAATAAATTTGATACCAATATGAAATGAATAAAAGAATCATGCAGCATAACAAGAGACTCATGCAACAATCAAAAAAACATTTACAATTATAGGCTAATGCAAGATACAACATTACACATAAAATAAACACAATATTAACACAACATAAGGGTATTAAGTAGGAAATAATAAAACATAATACTTATCTTTAAAATACAGTTACATCGATTGGTTTTAGATATTGGACATTCCACCCAATCTTAGGCTCATTGTTGTCTATTCTCTCTATGAAACAGGGCCACCCCCGAGTTGAGGCTATGAATCCACAAGGACAGTTTCCTAGCTTGACTCTAAAACACACACCAACCCATCTATCAAGCTCTCATGGTCTACTCAATCACATAGTTATCTTGACTTACCAACTCTCTTCCCCCCTTAACCTACACAACCTAAAGAAAGGAATCCCCTTCTCTGAGATGCAATCCCTTAGGCTATTCCCCTTATTTCTAGGGCTCCAATACAGATTGGTTGGGAAATATCAATGCTTGAATCTCCAAGGATTCTCATCTATGGACAGTTTTTCCTTAAATTCCATCATTCTCATGCACACATGCATCATTTATCATTGTTGGTATAACCAATAAACTCTTACAACCAACTAGAATCGGCTATCTACCTCCCATATCTTCCTTCCATGACAAAACCAAGAACAAGAAAAATAATGAGGAAGACCCCCCAACAACCAAAAGGTATGGTCAACATATGCATCCTCACAATGCACCACGTTGTGTTCCCAAATAATCCCCCGTAACCACTTTCCCAACTAACTAAAAGGTTAGGAAAGAAATAATATATAATATGACTTAGCCCTTTTATCCCCCTCTCTTGTGGAATCATAGCCCCCTATGACTATGTCCTTGTCCATCTACAATTGGTGATGCAATTTTTATTATTATTATTATTTCAAGATATTGCATTGCTTGGCCCTTGTCCATTCATCATATACAAACATACATTGCTAATATGGGGATCAAAACTAGGGTATTACATAACATTTGAGCTCGACGATAAGAAAAATAAGATAATTTTATTAATGTCCAGCAAATGACCATAAAAGGTCAATGGCACTACTAAGTACATATGTATCAGAATGAAGTGGGAGTGAAAGTGTAATGGACATCAATGTGTAGGATCTATAATAAGGGGTAGCACCACACAAGGAGTGATAGTGGTCATGTGACCTCATGGGGATGATAAATATACTCGTCGAGTAGAAGGATGAGCATTGTCTAGTGGATTTGATGTCATATGTTTCCATGGTTGGGAATTCTATGTCACAATGTTTGGTGCCTCCAAAGTCCAAAATAGGTCAAAAAAAGGAGGCTATGATCCTAGTCATGAAAGGTATAAACTAGATTCAAAAGGCCTCCCATCTAAGAGTGATCACCTCGCATATGCATAAAGTTAGACATCTCTAATTGAGATATAAAAATGAAGTGGTAAGATATCCTCCAAAATCTCAAAACAAGTAGTGACATCTCCCCCAAGTATCAAACATATGACCTTTGAAGACCAAGTGTTACCTAGTTTTAATCTCCTAAAGGTGGCACCACTAATATATCTTAACCTCCCACAAGACGTGATGCTTTGACTCAACCTACACAAAGTGGGAACAAACCCTCTAGTCAAGAAAAACCCTAGGACCATGTGACCAATGAAATTGAATGTAATCGAGGCAAGTAATGAGATTACCCTACAACTGTAGAAAATGCTTGTCATAGAAGGCCATCTTGGGGGCAAAAGGATGAGGTAAGGGATCCAAGTGGTTTGAATGTATTGCATGTATATATCATCCCTGACTGTCATGTTTATCTCCCATTTTGAAGGGAGGATGTGGACAAGGGCATCCAAAGAGTACATGGAGGGAGGCATTCAATATAAATGTCAATGCACTAAAGGAGCAAAAAAACCTTTGAGAACCAAAGCCATCTAAATCTAGAGAATATTAACGAGGTGATATTCCCTCAAATTAAAATATCCAAATATCTCTCTCACTCAGTGGTCGAGATCCCTAATGTGTGAATCATGTTAAGGAAAAAGGTAAGGCTAAAATTATCTAAAGCCATAAAGGATGGGCACCAAAATCGACTGGAATGATGGCTTGCAGAAAAATCTGCTTGCAATAGATCATATGCTAGATTGGATCCTCTCCACTCATGCCCAATCGACAAATATCTAACTAGGGCCCCAAACTTCAATGCCATAAGGAATCATAGGTTTTATAATGGTGTCAAAAAGTTTCATCTTTGTTGGAATATCTTGAAAATGTTAATACAAACAATCATGCCCAAGCATGGAAAGAGACAGATACTCCTCACTAAGTTGGTTTTGGGAAGCAAGTCTCATGTTGAATATAGGGTTTGTGTATCATCTCTCATATGATTTTTATTAATCAAATCCAAAGAAAGAGTAAGATGAGTTCAAACCAAAAATGGTATCCATGTTTCTATCTACTCAATTTGTACCCATGAAGAGAAATCTCAGAGTAGGCCTTCCTTCTTCCTTTTCTTTCTGATCTCTTAAGGGATGAAGAAATACCAGAAAAAATTGGTTGGATTCATAAGACCCTTCTGTTGTGTCCCTTTTTTCACCTAATTTAGAAAAATAAGGACACCTACAAGTCCAGTTGGGTTAGATAGACAGGACAGAAATGAATGCAAGAGTTAGAAACATCAATCATAATAAATAAACAAACAACTAAGCTAATAACAATAAAAGAAACTAAACTAGAGTGTGTAAGGGAAATAGAACCAAAAAATAAACAAAATTCATGCCACCAATGGATAAGTTGTATTACTGGGAAAACACTAAAGAGAAAGGGAGACTTATGGGTCCCCTCTTCCTCCAAGGGAGGTCTCTTGAACCCTCAATGATTGAGCTCTTCTTATAAATAACAAACTAGAAGGAAATGGTGAAGAAATCCAAAGCTCATTCACTCAAGAGGTGATGTGAATGGATAAATGAGATGATGTTTGTATGCTCTAATGAGGAAAGAGGTTTCTCCAAGAGAATATAGGCAGCATAAATATACAAATGAATTCTTGGAAATGTAGTGCACCCATGGTCTCTTTTTATAGAAAAGTTTTGAGGCATTATTTAACCAGTCATTAGTGTGAACAAGGGGCTCTTTAGGGAACCCTTAGGTCTTTGAATAGCCCCCCACTCGGATTCAGCTCGGATTTGGGTGTCAAATCGACTTGGGAGATGAACCAGAAGTGGGTGGAAGGCCGACCAAAATCATAAATGTGTCGTTCTAAGGTATGTGCGTATTTTTGCGTCCACAGTCGTGCATCGGGCGCATGTGCGTTTTTCCGACGTTTTCGAATGGCGCACGTGCGCACGCTTCCTTTGTATCCTTAGCACATACTAATTTTATAACCATTTGTATAGTTTTGTTCCCTTTGGAAATGCATTTTTGAAGTTCTGGGTGAACTAATAGGTGTTTGGAGATGTTGGATTCCTGTAATCATTTGCGGACAAAATTTTAGTGATAACATATGCCCCCTAATGTGTGAGGCTATGACCATACATATAGTCGAACTACATCAATGTTTCTTCTACTGAGAGTACCATTGTAAGAAAGAGTGTTGAGAGAAATTGCAAGAGTGACCCATTGGAGGGAGAGGGGAACCTGTGGGACCCAAACCTTTCTCCAGGTGTGGGAAAATAAAACTGTGTACAAACGAGGCGGGAATGCCCCATGCTCATGTCATGGAACTCAAAAATGTGTAAGACAGTAACTTAAGTTGTATGTTGATGTAGATAACTGCAGTGCCCTCCGGGGTAGTTTGATAATGGTAGAGGATAATTCTGATGGTGAACAAACTCTGAAAAGAGGCGATGACACTTGTAATATGTGTCGATGATTCATAGGCATTAATAGCCTATCAAATTTCAGAGATCTTCGACTAAGATAAAAAAATTGCAATAGTCGCAAAGTAAGACCCACCGTAACATGAGATGGTGTTGAAGTTGAATGCTATGGGGTTCAACGACAGCAGAGAGTAATGATGGTTCTCTCTGTGTCGTTTGAGACTCCTCATTGTAAAGGTAATGAGAGTCAATATGTTGTCGCCCATCTGGAAATTGTGTTGATGTCGATAGAAAGGGAGACGCGACTCCAAGAAAAAAAAGGATTCATGAAATTTAGTGGATGAGATCAGGAACTGATGAGGTACATGGGAGAAGTCAAGATGCGGTGAGACGCAAGACTACCCTTGGTTGGGGATATATGTGAAGTATGAGAGGAAGCAATCGTGAAACTAGATCAAGTGTCAGGGGGACGACTAGATGTGGATTAAATTGTGCCAGAGGCGTGACAGAGTGGAAAAACTCAGAGATCAGGGGTACATGGATTGTGGGATACTCGGGGTTTTATGGACGATTTCAATAAGAATAGAAGGTAAGGAATGCCCAACCAAGGGCGACATGGGTTGCTTTTCCAGGGAAAGAAGGTTGCCAAAGGTGATGATAAAAGGTGATGTAAATGCTAGAAACAAAGGCTTTGTGCAATGACCAAATGAATAAATAATAAGTTGGGAAAAGTGTATAGATACAGAAATGAGTGCCCCAGTGTAAGATGGCTTGGTCGGTGAGGGCTCAAGTATCTTGGAAAACAAGTGGAGGGTCTAGGGCCCCATCGATGGGTTTCTATATTAGGTAAATGAATGGAGTACAATCTGCAGATGGGAAAACTAATGGTGAAGGAGATGGAGAGTTAATGATACTACAGAGGTGCAATCAAATGTGAACCATGATGAGGTTACCTGGGAGTCCAGTGTAGGGAAGCTAGAAAAATGAGGAGAAGGAGCATGCGACTGATTCTCAGGAATGAAAAGTCTATTAGGACTCCTATCCCTAGGGGGTGAAAACAACATGAGTTTCAAAGTGCCAGAGGGGACTACGATGGGGAAAACTCATGTGGGAGAGAGTGCTATCGGTTGATAGTACTGAAATGCAGTGGAGGTGTGAGTACTGCAGAGCTGGATGGGGGGACCCTAGAGGAAAATATTGGAGGGTGTGACTGGGAGATGCAATTGATATTCAGAGGGAATGATTACATGCCAGTATCGATCAAATACCTGAAAGGGTCATGTTTGTGGGTGATGACCAAGTACCTGCACACATACAAAACCAAATAGCCATCGTGAACGATATCTGAAAGTAAATAACATATAATAGTTATTTGAGAATGTTGAACATGATCATGCGTACCTGGGCGTGATGTGAGAAAAATGCTCCCCAAGGGGGGTTATTTCTTTGATGGCTTGGACCTTGAGGGGGTCCACTGTGATGTCACATTCAGAAATAATGAACCCAATGAGGTGTCCAATGGTGACGCAGAATACGCATTTAAGGGGGTTCAAGTGGATATTATATTGACAACACCTATGAAAGACAATGCATAAGTCATCGAGATGTTAAGTGAACTTCTTGGATCAAGTAGTGAGATCATCCAAGTGGGCGAGGATGATTTGAGCCAGATCATGAAAAATTTATGTCATGGCACATTGAAAAATGGCACTAGCGTTCTTTAGGCCAAAAGGCATGACACGATATGCAAAAGTACCCCAAGGGGTAGTGAATGTGGTTTGTATTGATTGGTTGGGTGAATCTGAATTTGGTTGTAGCCAGAAAAACCATCCATGAAGGACAAAGCCTCATGGCTGGCACAATCATCGATAATTCAGTTGATAAAGGGCGTTGGAAAATTGTCTTTGGGACAGGTGTGATTGAGATCACAAAATTCTGTACAGACACGGATAGTGCCCTATTTTTTGTTAACAGGGACGGGGTTGGAGGCCCATGACATATATGAGATGGGGTATATGAATCTTGTAGTGCATAATTTGTCAATATCGGCTTTGATGGCTACCGCTTTGGATGGGTGTAATGGATGTTTCTTTTGTCGTATAGGGGTAATATCATGCCATGTGTCTATACGATGTTTGACAATAGAGGGATCGAGGATGGGCATCTTTGTGTATGACCAGGAAAAAATGTCTCAGTATTCCTGGAAGAGAGATTTGTAAGCTATGAGCTCCTCAGGAGAGCATGCGGCATCGATAGTGATTTCCTCTATGATTCCAGGTTTGATAGAAATATCGATTTTGACAGTGGGGGAAATGTTGGCCATGTTGTCTTCTTCAAAAGCATCGAGGGTAGGGATAGGGTTATTGAACCAATCTATATGCCTTGAGGGGAGAAAATATTTGGTTTTGATTGCGTGTATGGGGTTTTGTTTGGGAGGCCTAAAGGCTTCCTGTGAAATAAAGAGAGCTCTGTGATGGAGTAGATAACATGGGTAATCAGTGGTAGTTAATTCCTTGAGGATGTCTTCATCGCAGCAAAATTGTCGAGAATATAGGGGATCCAGGGGAGTAACATTGGTGATTGTCATCGTGTGGTTGGCTTCTGGTGGTAAATAAGTAGGGGGAATGAGGCAAGGGAGTTGTGATGGTTTGCTTGACATAAACCAAATATCGAGACACTATGGGTTGAAAATGGTAGTCGGGCATAAGATTTTCATGGGGAAATGGATTGGAGAATTGGGGGGATTTGGGGGGAAATCCTCCTCTAGGATATATATGAACCATGGAGGAGTGAGAAGTGCCTCAGGCTCAAGAGAGAATATATAAACTCTATTTGGAGAGGGAATAGGAGGGACTACTAGTGTCATCAGAGGTGTTGTGATGGGAGGATTGGGAATAAGGGTCAATTGATGACGCCTATATTCAATAATTGTGGGACACTGGTAGGTGAAGTGATATAGTGATTCATAGAGAGACCAAGGACATCTCATCTGTTTGTTGATTGAGTTCATGACATAGTGGATTTCAGTGACATGTGTTTGAGATGATGTGGATGGAATGGGTTATTGTTGAAAGATCTAGCGTACTGCCTCTAGTGTCTACCGAAATTGAGGTAATGTCGGGAAATAGTGGGTGTAATGACCATACTCTGAACATATGGCACATGTGAATTTGGTTCGCAACCCTTTGATACCTATATTAGGGGGTGCAATGGTAGTACTAGAGGGAGTGACAAGTGGTGTCGATTCCTGAGGGAGTTGAATTAAATTCTGTAGCTCGGAAAGATATGGGCATTTATTGGTGGGGTGTCTGTCTTTCTCCTATAGTGCGCAAGGAGGCTGAACTCATGGGGGAAGTGGAGCAGTGGGATATTTATTCTTCCTTCTTCCCACAACTATAGTAGTGGCACTAGCGAGTGAGGGGGAGGTTGGTGCGGTTGGAGTAAGTATTGGAATCTGCATCGGGATTCCTTCAGTTTGGGGAGGGAGGGATGGTTGAGGGACCATCGCAGGTGGATGTAGATACCATACTAGGATTTCCCTCACCATATTGGGAAGGGTAAGAGTTGCAGCTACCTGGAAATATTGTATGCTCGGTGGGGGGTAAGAAAAAGGGATTTGAGTAATGGCTTGGGGGACTGTCTCCCAAACTAGGATGTGGCCCTAGAGGAGGGTGAAATTGGGAACAGGGGGAGTTGAAGATTTCTCAAGGGATTGTTGAGGGACGAGCTCTACAATGAGTGGGACGTTAGATAGTAATTAATATTATGTGGGAGAAAGGGTATCTCCAATTTCTATACCATTGGATGAAATGGAACATTATTGTGTTGAGGGTTGTATGAGCAGCGGTGCTCCATGGTATGTCCCTAGCAAGGATGGGTCTTTGAAAATTCTGGGACACATCTCGATGAGTGGGTAGGCATCGAGATTAGTTTGGACAAAAGGTAATATGTTATCAATGTTGGAGGAAGGTTGGGATCATAATGTGACACTTGGTCGATGGTGAGGATCTTCCCATTATGGGGAAACATCATTGTGCGAAACACAAAAGAGGCCACAGCCTTCATAGTGTACATGTAGCTATGTCCAAACAAGATGTTGTAATCGAGCAGAGATTCAATAACTTTAATGTCAATGAGGATAGTCTTGCCCTCGAGATCAATGGGGATGTTTTGAAAGAGCCCTTTAGGAGAGGATGGGCATCCATCATAAGCTCTAAGAGTGATGGTGGATGGTATAAGCTCGGGGGAAACAAGTTTCTTCCATACGGTTTTCGGCATGATGCATGTGGATGCACCTTCATCAATGATGCATCGATGAACTGTGATTTTCTGGATTTTATAGGTATTTGGAAAGCAACCAGAGTGGGGAGATGGGGTTCCCCACTATCAAGACCAAATGTGATGAGTCGAGTATCAGCATGTTTGACTGCCCCTAGGGTGGAGAGTAATGACTTTCGTTGAGTAGGACAAGTTTAAAGGACTTCTAAAACTGACATGGTAGCAGGATATTGTGTCAAATCATCGACCAGAATATAATTGTGTGTCACCCTAGCCTGAGGGTTGTTGACATTCTAGCATAATGGGATGTGAGGAATACGAAGGGGTGTTTCAGTATTAGGGCGAGGAATCATCAAAGGTGGTCCAGTTGTGATTTGGGTTTCTTCCGAGGTAGTAGGAATGGAGTCAAGGGGTGCAATGTATTGATGTCTACGCATTTGGAGAAGAAATTCTTCCTCACTAGTGAGGAGGATAGTACGGTCTACAAGAGTGTTGGGGTTTGGATATTGTCCCATCTGTGGTGGGGAAAGATGCCTCTCCTATTGGGTTTTCATCACCCCTTGGTGTGGAATTGGGTTTTGCAACATGGTTGGGGGTGGTTGTTGCACATATTATTGAGGGGCCTGTGGCAGGGCAGGCAGTGTTGGGGGACATGGCCCATTTCTGGACTCTTTCATCTGTTTAAAGTCAGTGATTTGAAGGCAATTGTGAGTATAATGGACATACTCACCACAAAGGGCACAAGGGAAGTTTGTTTGAAGAATGTTGTTATTCTTCCCTTGGCGTTTGTTGTTATTTCCCCATTGGGGGTTCTGGTTCCCCTGATTTTGGTTTCCCTCGGCAGGTTGGTTCTTTTGGGGGTGATTCCCTACTGGTCCTAGATTATTATTGTTTCAGTTTTTTCCTTTATTTTTGGCATTATTCGACTGATGGGTCATATTTTTCGTATTCAGTTGTTCAAAATTTTGATATTGTTGAATGGGAGAGGTCTGAACAAAGTTAACCCTAGCATGTGGGTGTCCTTTTGGTGGAGCCATGGGTTGTGGAGGACCAGGAAATGGAAAGTATGAGTTATTTTTTGGCAATGGTCCACAGGGTACATAGGAAGGTGTAGCGCTTTCACTAGTGGTTAGGGTGTAAGCTGAGGTAAAGGGGGTACCAGAACTTGGTTGGACAGTTGGGTGTATTGTGGGTGCCGACGATGGTCCACTTACGGGTGGAGGAAGGGAAACAGGGTATGGTTGTTGATAAGGGGGAGGAGGATAATAAGGAGGTCCTCCATATACCAACGGATATTGAGGTGTTCCATACATAGGTGGTTGTTGGAGGTGTGGATTGTGGTGTGTTGTGGTACCAATCAATCCATGCACTGAGTGGGACATCCCAGGTTTGTCCTGGTCGAATGGCACGGGTCTCGGGGCATCAGGTAGTACCATATATAAGTATCCTGACTATGAATAAATGAGTTTGAACTGTTCAGACTTGTCGATGGCTTATTCTTCAAATTGGGGGAAGGTGGCGGCCACATCCTTGGCAAGGAGGGAAACAAGTGATTTGAGAAACCAATTGAGGTATTGTTGCTTGGTGGCTTCAGCTTTGCATAGACTACATCGTCGATGCCATTCATGAATGTGGTCAGTAATGTGTGTGGCGGAGGTTTTTTTAAACTATGAGAGCAGTTCAAGACCATTGTCATGATGGATTGGTAGTTAAAAGAAGGTCAAAAACACTTTGGACAAAGATTCAAAGGTCACATGGGACCCAGATTTTTCTTCTACATACCACTCGGTTGATGGACCAGTGAGCATGCATTAGAATAACCTCAATCAGACGGAGTCATCCATGATGTTGTTTTAAGAGCACCATAAGTAGAAGGTCATTATATGGTTGGTCGGGTTGTCTCTCGCTTTTCCTTCAAACTTGGGGATGTCTGAAGGTAGTTTGGTAGGCATTGTAGGCCATGTGGGCTCGTGCAATATAGGATCATTGGTGAGTTTAGTTAGATATAGTATGTTTAGGGAAGCTAAGTAGGGCATCTATGGTGGTGGTGGAGGATTAGTTCTAGCCATGGTGTGAGTTTTTTGTGTACTTGACCCTTGAGGGGGGTTAGGTGGGGTTGTACTTCCTCCTTGGAAAGAAGTGTTCCCCTCGCTTCCTTGTAAAGAGAAGTGAGTGGACGGTTGACTTTGGGAAGTGGACCCAAGTAAAGTGGAACCAAGAAAAGAAGATCCCAAGATGGTAGCACTCACAGGGGTGTGAGAAGGTGGAGTCGATGAGTTGGCAAGACAAGGAACTCCCCCTAGAATGGGAGGGATATTTAGCAAGCGTCTGGAATGATGGGGATTTTGTGGGTCCCCTATGATGTCCGACTAGCAAAGTGGGTGTGTGAAAATGGTGATGAGAGAAATAAATTAACAAGAGTCTTTGTTATAATTTTTGGACCTTCATAATATATCTCACAATTGCATTTAATTACAAGAGAATCATACATAAATCAATTGATAAAGAAGCATACATGTGGGTAGGTATATTTTGTCT
>ML800133.1:3333-53456 GCA_009831015.1 Picea engelmannii
AGACATTGACTTGCATATAAATCCACACCAAAGTCATCAAATTCGTCAATGCCTATATTAGTCAATACATATCCTACCCCTCATACCCTACTCTCTCTGGATTTGATTTGAGCATGTGACCTCTTAGAAGGAAACACATGTTATTAACCATTAATACAATAGCCAACTTGGATTACGCAGCTAAAACTCTCTTTATGATCACACTTGTATTCTTTGGCACTAATATACTTTCATCGTTGTATTTGAAATTATTTCATTCTTGTCTACAATCTTCCACTTTAGATAGCATATAGATATAATGGGTCCTTTAATGCCAACTGAATTAAACTCCACCAAGAGAGGTAATTTCAGTTGATTTTAGTGGAGGTTTTTAGCTTTGGATTCATAGATCATAAAGGAACTATCATTTGAATTGTCTCATGTGAAGGAACAAGAACCTGATGCATCATTTCCATCATGGATGCATGCTCAACTTATAAAATAAACAAGGTTGTGAGTTGCATGGAAGGAGATTTGACTAGCACAGAAGGGGTTGGAACAAACATCGCACATCTACCATAGCATGTCGATTGCACCTCTGTGGAAGTTATATACTCCACGAAATTCGCTCAAAGAAAAAATATCAAGACTTCAATATGAGTTATATTAACCCACATTTATATGATCATTCTTTTTATGCTATTTATTATAATTAAAAACAACAAACTACAACCAAGTCATGAATATATGAGTGGTTATGAGATTGGCATTTGCTTAGTATTGTGTTAAGAGAATATTTTGGGAGACAATGATATACGTTATGCCAGAGTAGAATATATTGGGATATAGTTATATGAATTCCTATCATGTCAGAGTTAATGGGATTAAGATTGTACTTTTGATTAACCATAAAAGGGGTTAACATAAAAATTGGATTCACACAACTTAGAAAACAGGTTTGAATTTATTGGGATTGACAAAGAAAAAAGTTTGAATTTATTGGGATTGACAAAGGTGGTTTTTTATTTATTAAGTTGCCTATGATAATTTTATGTTTGTATTTTTATGACCTTTCATGTGAGATTAAAAAAGGTTAACAAATTTTCTATAAATGGGTTCCTTTTTGTAAAGGAGTTATAAGGGTTCTTGTCATAGGTTCATTTCATAGATGTTATAAGGACATCATCTTGTAAAAGGAGTCATAAGAATTTTTTTATTGTCAGAAGTTATTAGAGCGCTTGCAAAATTGTAATTGGAGTTATAAGGTGGATTAAGGGGTTATAAGGCGTTCTTTCAAAATTTATAAGGGTTAATCATCTCCAATAAAATTGCATTTTTTTTTTATCTCACGTCTTAGACCGACTCGAAATTGAATAAGGGGGTCTTAGGAGATTTGTATGTGTCATGTTGACATTTGGTGAGTTTTTCTTTCTCTTCACACACATCACATACACATACAACAACATACAACATAAAACACATTCATTTTCATCGAAGGCAAACAAGGCCACACAAAAATTTCAAAGTGCACATGCAATCTCATCTCAAGAATGCAAACAAATGGACATCCACATTTTGTACGGTAGGTGTCTTGCACTTGCAATTTGTAGCATCAACAAGACAGGTTTCTTGCACTTATAATTTGTAAAAAATTGTGTGCAAGAGTTTGGAGTATTTTTACTTCTTTTGGCGACATTGTATGGTATTTTTCTGAAGACACCATTGAGTTGTTTCCATTATACGACCCACTTAAAATTGATTAAATGGGTTCAAACAGGAGTCTGAAGTTGTGTACATAAAAAGAGGTCATACAAGTTTGTAAAATAATTCTTGCATATTTCGCACACTTCATAAATGGCTAGGATTGAAGAAATGTTTACTCTATTGCACACATTAATCAACTCCACTTTTGAATCTACAATTTCAATGAACAAAATCACTCTCACTACAGTGTTCACCTACTTACAAGACATGCACGGGAAGGTTTCTATGTTTAAACTTCAAAACACATTGTTATCTAATGAATTACATCTTCTTCGACATCAACATTCTGATCTCATACTTCTTCATCATAATCCATTGTTTAGATTTGTTGGAATATTCATCAATACTGAGAGGGGGGGGCGGGGGGGGGAGGTGAATCAATATTGAGCACTTTTTACCATTTTCAACCATAACATGTAAATATTAAGTTATCAACATTTTCATTTAGTTATGATTACATTTAACATATCATAAACATATAACCACAGATTCACAATACACAAGAGTTTTACGTGGAAACTTAAATGGGAGAAAACCACATAATGTTTTTTTAATATGTATCTTGAATATTACATCCAAAGGAAGCACCAACTTCCAAAATTCTCCAGCACCAACTGGAAGGAGGAACCAACCCCATGTTTACATACTCCAACCTGAAGGAAGCTACAACTCCATAAATTTTATAGCTCTAATTGGAAGGAGCACCAACCCCCTACTTTATAGGCTCCAACTTGAAGGAATCTATGACTCCCTGTAATCTCCAACACCAATTGGAAGGAGGCTCCAACCCCCCAGTTTGCAGGCTCCAACCTGAAGGAAGATACGACTCCCTGTCTTCTCTAGCACCAACTGGAAGGAGGCTACAACCCCTTTTCCTTTCCCCTTCCTTCCTCCTTGAAATATAAATGGAGACTCAACCTATCACTATCACTATCACTAATATTAATACTTCATCATCATAAAAAACAAATCCATCCCAATAACCACATAAATCTTATTCCAATATCGCCAAGATCACCAAGAACATCTCCAAATCATGTCTCAAAATCACCATGATATGCATTAAACTATGTTCCAAGATATGCCTCAAGCATGTACCAAAACATCCAAGATGTACCTCAAACCATGTGGCAAGATATTCCTCAAGCATGCCAAGCATCCAAGATATGTATCAAGCATATACCAACATATCCAAGATATGCCTCAAGCATATACCTAAAAATCACCAAGATATTCATCAAACCATGTACCAAAGGCCTCAAACATGTGCCATAATCTCCAAGATATGCTTCAAGCATATACCATAACCATGTGCCAAAGATATCCAAGATATGCAAAACATGTGCCAAAATCATGCCTTAAGCATGTGCCAAACCATCCAAGATGTACAACAAATCATGTGCCATGTCTTTCAAATCATATTTCCAAAATCACCAAGACATGCCTCTAGCCATGTGCCAAAGACTTCCAAGATATTCCTCAAAGAATATACCATAACTCTTCAAGATATAACCATCAAAAACATACATAAAGACATACCTTTAATCATGTACCAACATGGTGCATAAGATCGCATACCAACAAACCTTCTTCAACTTCATCATAATGAAGATAACTCCTTCTTCAACCTTTCCTTCAGCCTCGTTGGAAAAAAATGGGCAACTTGAAGGGACTAGATTAACGATCCTTGTTCAACCTTCTAGGGCCTTGTGGGACACCCTATACTTGACCCATGAGGGTCTGCTCAATTAGGGTTACCAGAATCCCTTCTCCAATCTGTGGCTTCGAGACTTCATTCTTTACACTCCTCTGCTACCTCAGATTCATTACCTTAGATTCACTAAGAGATCACATACTTTCTTTATTGCTTGGTGATAATGAGAGGCTCTTTGATGGGTATTTATTCCCTTCCAATTAACTCATTTACTTGACTTTAGGTTCGAACTGTAACTTCTTGTATGAAACAATTTTTCTCCTTTAATTAATTTTGGGGCCAACTTGTAACTTCTTGTTGCAACCATTTAGGGGATTTTTAGCCGTACTTCAAGGCTTCATCTTTAAGAGGGTGTAACTTTTCAACCATGAGGAACCATGTGTCATACCACCTACCATTGGAAATGGCATGATGAGGACTATCAATTTATGATGGTTCTGAATGCATTTGTAATGTCCTTCATGTTCTTTTTCCTCAATCAACTTCGGACTTCATGACCACACCTTCGGGGCTTCCTAGCCCCATTCTCAAGGTTTCTTGTAGACTTCTTCAAAGCATCTTCCCATGAGGGCCATGCTTAAAGCTACGTCATAAGGGGACCACTTTGGAGAATTATTCAAATGCACCCATCACTTTTAAGGGATTCTAGACTTGTTCTAGGGCTGACATCAATGACAACCAAATTTCCAATAATACCCCCCTTTGGAACTAATGGAAACACTCATACTCCCCCTGTGATCGTTGCTCTCCCTATATTCATGCTTTTGATATTTATCTCATGCTTTTTTTCTTTCTCTCTCCATTTCACATCAATGACAAAGGGAAACTCCCCATGAATATTTCTCTCCCCCCGTCTTCTTTGCAAGATGTTGTGTAGATGAATATGGGGATCCTTGTATATGCTTCATTTCCTCTCTTTCGGGACTTCTTTTCCAACGGTACTTCCTAGTGTAATCCACTGACATATATTAAAAGTGTTCATGTCAAATTTCCTTCATCACTTGACTTCAAATATTCATAGTTTTTCATGTATTCACTAAGTTGACATCAATGACATAATCATTCAACAATATCCTCCAGGTGGTTTCTCTCCTGCTATCTTGTTGTGCCTCTCCCAAATTTCCTTCCTGTGACTAGTTGGTTCCACCTGTCAATATGCTTCTTTTATGAGTCATGTTCTTTACTGAACATTCCTCTTTATCTCATTCTTTCATCCATTGTCATGTATCTTCTCTAGTTCACATCAAGTATTGTCTTCTAGACCTACCAAATACATTTTCCATATGTCACAAAATTTTCCATGACTCTACTACTCAATTGCATACAATGCTAACCCATCTGCCACTTTACTTCTCCACTACAATTGAACACTACATATTCCTACTTATTAATATGAATCAAATATGTCCACTAGTCTTGTCTATATTCAAGTCAAACTCTATGAGTCTGCAACAAGTACACATTCTCTAATATGTAATGAATATATCCTTGCATGAATACATGATTGAAATCCTCTATACGATCATGAATCTTTTCCTCAAAAGTGTGCCAATGATATTCCTCGTAACTTCCAGTTGACCTCTTCATACCTGCATGGGGATGTGTTCCTGAAAATTCTCCTTAAACAACCAATCTATGATGAGAAATTTTTGTACCTCTGTCATTAGACCATTTAGAATCTGCCTTCCCAAATTATGCAAACACTTCATATTGCTCGAAATATAGTTCTTCAATCTGTAATAGTTGTTGCTTAGACTCCCCCTCTTCAATATTCATATTATTGGGAATCTCCAAGACGGATGTCTTAGAACAATATATAATCCTTCTCTGTTGTAGGATCATCATTTTGAATTCTAATATCTTCCTCTTTACCTTTAAATTCATCATGACCTCGCATATCTACAAATCTTGTGAGTATGATCTCTGGGAGTTCTTCATTCACCCCCTCTTCTTGTTTTTGTTTTCTTCTCCAAACCTTCTTGTATCTAATATCAGTGTTTTCCTTCAAGGAATTCTTCACCATGCTTCGACAATCATGAGTTATATGTCCATAGTTGTGGAATTTGTAACATTCAATATTGTAGGGAGATACATAAACATCTCTTGTTTGAACATTTCTTCCATATGATCTGTAATGTTATTATTCAATATCACCAAGAAAATATCCAAATCATGTCTCAAAATCACCATGATATGCATCAAACTATGTGCCAAGATATGCCTCAAGCATGTACCAAAACATCCAAGATGTACCTCAAACCATGTGCCAAAATGTGCCTCAAGCATATGCAAAACATCTAAGATATGCCTCAAGCATATACCAACATCTCCAAGATATGCCTCAAGCATATACCCAAAAATCACCAAGATATGCATCAAACCATGTACCAAAGGCCTCAAACATGTTCCAAAATCTCCAAGATATGCTTCAAGCATATACCATAACCATGTGCCAAAGATATCCAAGATATGAAAAACATGTGACAAAAACATGCCTTAAGCATGTGCCAAACCATCCAAGATGTACAACAAAGCATGTGCCATGTATTTCAAATCATATGTCCAAAATCACCAAGACATGCCTCTAGCCATGTGCCAAAGACTTCCAAGATATTCCTCAAAGAAGTATACCATAACTCTTCAAGATATAAACATCAAAAACATACATAAAGACATACCTTTAATCATGTAACAACCAGGTGCATAATATCATAGACCAACAGACCTTCTTCAACTTCAGCATAAAGAAGATAGCTCCTTCTTCAACCTTTCCTTTAGCCTTGCTAGAAAAAAATTGGCAACTTGTGGGGCTTCATTTGACGAGTCCTATGCAACCTATGGGGGGTTCATGGGACACCCTATACCTGACCCACAGGGGTCTGCTTAATTAAGGTTACCATAAATCCTTTTCCAATCTACGGCTCCGAGACTTCCTTCTTCACACTCCTCCGCTACCTCAGATTCACCAAAGATCACATACTTTTTTTATTGCTTGGTGATAATGAGAGGATATTTGATGGGTATTTATACCCTTCCAATTAAATCATTTACTTGACTTTAGGGCCGACCTATAAATTCTTTTTTACAACAACATTTCTCCTTTAATTAATTTAGGGGCCGACTTGTAACTTATTTTTGCAACCGTTTAGGGGATTTTTAGCCATACTTTGGGGCTTCATCTTTAAGAGGGTATAACTTCTCAACTGAGAGGAACCACGTGGTGTACCACCTACCATTGGAAACTGCATGACAAGGACTATCAATCTATTATGGTTCTGAATACATTTGCAATGTCCTTCATGTTATTTTTTCTCAATCAACTTTGGACTTCTTGACAACACCTTTGAGGCTTCCTAGCCTTATTCTCAGGGTTTCTTATAGACTTCTTCAAAGAGTCTTCACGTGAGGGCCAAGATTAAAGCTACGTCATAAGGGGACTACTTTGGAGACTTCTTCAAATACACCCATCACTTCTAAGGGCTTCTAGACTTATTCTAGTGTTGTCATCAATGAAAACCAACTTTCTAATAGGATTATATTTTGACAGTGAACAACATGGCCTTGAGCATGTTCCAATTATGCCTCAAATCTGGGAATTTGATGCAAATGTTAAACCAAATGAACATTAATCACATGGTGGCACTAGGATAAGAGATGAAAACACTAAAGACAATAATGAACTTAAGAGAAATAGTGATGAATTGGATAAAGTCACTGAAAATACATAGAATGGAATCATGACAAATATAGCTAAGGACAAGCTTAAGGATGATGCAGCTAAAATTGTTAGACCTTGGGAATAATTGTTTCTAAAAAGGAATCGATATGGCTTAGGATATGAAAAGGATGTTGACAATATTTTTCATATTCCTAATTGTTGCATGCCAATTAAATTTGTGAGTGGTGGTTGTTTAGATGCTGATAAGGAACAAGTGTCGAATATTGAACAAGTACGGGAATTTGTTGCAATTATATATGATCAATATGGTGATGATGATGCATATTGTTATGTAATTAAGAATGATCAGGATGTTGATGTAGTTGTTGAGGATGTTGATGTTTCTACAGATATTGCATATTTTTATGATCATGTTGATCATTTGGACAAAGAACCCATACAATGCCAAGACTGTCACCAGTTTGGTCTTGATATATCAAACTGTTTTTATCTTCACACATGCATTTTTTGTGGGAAGACCAATCACCTCTCTTAAAGGTGTTAGAAGAGAAAGAAAATTTAGCAAAAACATATACATTTTGAATGGTTAGGGAATTGGTGTTAAAGTTTAGAATCCATGCTATCAGAGTGGTCTTATCAACGGGTTCATACACAAGTTCAACCATGTTTACGAGGATAAATTTCTACAGTGGATGGTTTTGAGTGCTTTGGATTTGATGATTTGAGGGAAAGATTGGGGCCACTTGAAGATCGAGTCTTTCGACTCCGCTCAAAAGAAGTATGATTACCCATTTTCACTTCCTAGGGGCATATATAATGACACAAAATTCTCACCTTTCAGTTGACAGGGAGGACTTAGTGACCATATGTCAAAATTCAAGTTTCGAATTCTAATTTGATGGTTTGCAGTTCATCCAGGACAATGTTTTTTTAGGATGATGATGATTGATTCAGAATATAGGATACATAATCGATGGTTTTGACATCAACAATTTCTAGGATTTATTTACATATGGACGATGGATTTAGGATTGTGGATGAATTTATTTAGGATAATTATATTTTATACTTGATGATGGATTTGATGATTTGGATTTGGATTGGTAAGTTTGACCTTCATGGGAGTTTCTCTGAGACAGTTCAACATTTGGCATTTAGGATTGATTTAGGTTTCTGATGGATATTGGATGGATGGATTATTTTCCACATTTTGGCATTTGATGGTTTCCATTCACCTTGTGACTTTGATTGTTGTTCGATAGTTCGACATCTTAATGACAAGAATTTTATGGACCCGAAATTTTATGGATACAAGGTTAAGATGTCTTTCAACACTTTTTACTATCAGCTGGATTCTTGACAGCTTTTTTGATTTTTTTTTAGTCTGTCGATTTATAAGAGCAGTTTGTGAACTTATTTGTTCACTTCATAGTCTTCAGAATTTATAGGGATGGTCTTCGGATCTAGCATAGGCCAATTGTTGCTTCTGCATTTTTGATTGGTGCATTAAGGATTATCGGGCATTTTCATGATTTGGGATGTGTTGGACATGTAGCCAATTCACTTCTCATCAAGGTTTGCTCTCATCAATTTTGGGTTCACTTCAATGAAAACCTACAAGTTATCTAACTCATTTGTTACATAGTGAGTTCTCTCTACTTGGATTTGGCATCCACTTTTGTCAGTTTTTCAAGCATATCTTCATCGATGCTCATGATATTTCAAACCATTAGTTTTTGCACTATTCTTTTCTATCGAGGTAATACATTTGTACAGAATAAATATTAAAGGGGGGGTTGTTAGAAATAATCATAGGTCATAAATAGACCTTAACAACCGTTTAGTTATGATATGGTTATGTCGTCATTATATTGAAATGTATTATAAATGTACCATTGATGTACATATGAATTAAATTGAGTTTGTGATTTTTCCGCCATGTTTTTGTCTTCTTGATTTTCTTGGTTTATCATTCTAACACTCATTTGTGCCCTTAAAAGTTAATTTGACAGAGTGAGTGTTAAGACATCGTCTTGAGGATGGTATTTAAAAGTTACATCAACACTTCATATTAGAGGGAATTAGAGCCTAGGTTTGAAGAGTATTTCATTGACATCAATGGATTGTTGTGATTTCATGGCAGGATGTACATCCCTGAGGAATGAGATATTCAAAGCACTCTCTTCAAGGAATCCCTAGAGAACTTTATTGTACACATCTTGGTGTAAAGAATATGTATGTAGACATGAATCTTTTCTTCTCGCCATGCATGAAGCGTGATGTAGTCCAATTTGTTCCTAAATTCCTTCAGTGTCAACAAGTAAAGGACAATGACCACCACCCAACAAGGTTCTTACAACCACATGACATTCCTATGTCTAAATGGGAAGTTATTTCCATGGATGTCATTGTAGGATTGCATCTCACATCACAAAGACATAATTTCATTTTAGTCGTAGTCAATACATTGAATATAAGTGCTCATATAGTTCTTATCAAAGAAACTTGTGATGAATGTGGCACAAGCATTTCTAAGCGAGATTATTCATCTTCATGGGTTTCCCTAGAAAATCATCTCAGATAGAGGATCTCTCTTTACGTCCAAGTTGTGGACAAGTTTGTAGTCAACATTAGGGACTCAGTTGAACTTGAGGACAACTTATCATCTTGAAACAAAAGGGAAAACAGAAAGAGTTAATCAAGTGATGGAACACGTGCTTAGGATGTATCTTATGGTAACCAAATCCATTGGGAAAAGTACTTACCTTTGGTGGATTGTGTTTACAATAACAATTACCATAGATCAATGGGAATACCTCTTTATCAACATTTGTATGGAAGGCCATGTGGGACACCATTGAGTTGGGACAAGTTAGAGAACTAAGTTATAGTAGCGGGGAGAATTGATCCAATAGATGGTGAAATAGGTGATTTATAGTAGGCAACGATTAAATGACGCACATGATAAACATAAGAGTTATGTTGATGCACATAAGACTAACCAAAGTTATAAAGTAGGGGATGATGTTTTCATCTATATCAAGACTAATAAGAGAACCGATCAATTTTGAAATGGGACAAAATTGTTGCCACGATTTATAGGGCCATTTAAAATATGGGTAAGAATTGGCTCGGTTCCTTATCATCTTGACCTACCATCCCACTTTCGTAAAACTCATGATGTTTTTCATGTATTTGTATTATGACATCATGTAGCTGATGAATTTCATAAACTATTTAACTTAAAAGAATTGTAGGTTTCGGATGAAGGATCCATAACAGGCACACCATTGTGCATATTGGATTGTAAGGTTCGACAACTTAGACACCACTTAGTGTACCAAGTTAAGGTTCAATGAGACAAGTATATCCCATAATCTAGTACTTGGGAGGACACAAATACCATGCATCAATATTATCCCTTACTTGTTTCACTATAACTTCAGGACGAAGTTTCTTAAAAGTTGGTTGTATGGAATGCCCCACATTTTTTCTTTTAAAACAACTAAATTGCTTTATGGAGTATATTTTTATTTTTTTCCTTATTATCTATTGAAGTCAACTAGACTAATATATTTATATTATTATGGCATGTGTACCTACCTACATGCAAAAAATAATGTATGAGCTTTCATTGTTTATGTTATTAATGATGATAGTTAGATGATTTCTTAAGCATGCAAGTGTTAAAAGAAAAGTTAGGTAAGTGGATACCATTCTAATTTATATTGTGAATGAATTGTTGGTACAAAGAACATGGTAAATAAAAACACATGCTTACTTTAAATGCTAATACGTAATATTGTCAATATCATAAAAATGGTTACATAGTTATGCATGACAATGTGTTTAAGCTAACCTTCAGGTTAAGAGATAGCTAGATAATTGTGGCACTAAAGTAACATGATGTCATGGACATCAAAAGAGTAATTCTATGCTTTGAAGCATTATTTCATGAGTTCTTTATTGGTTGAAAACATTGTTATGATATGTGGGCAAGTGCAGGTTTTACAAGAAGCACCATTGCCCAAACTAGGTATTCGATGACAAAGCTCCAAGAACAACAACAACGACACAATGTGATCAATAATAGGGTATTGACTCTAGTTCTATCAGGAGGGGTGGAGGTATTTCCCACCATTTATCTTTCGAAACATGGAGTCATGAGAGGGTTGTGTTAAGCCATGTTTCCCTAGACATGTGATGGTGATTGTGAGTTGTGTGTTGGGGAAGTTAGGTTGATGTAGTCGACACTTTCACTTATGGGTTATATTTGGAGTTAGATCAATATAGTCAATGATCCAAGATATTGCAACAGAGGAAATGATAGGATGTGGAAGATGGAAGTAGGTTAGGGAGGAATGATGACTCGAAGTTAGTTGAGGATGTTGCTTGGGGATTAGATGTGCCACTCTATTTTCTTAATTGGTTCCTATTGTGTTTATAACGTTTTTTTTTATCAATTTACTATAATCTAAATGTGATGATCAATGCCTGATGAATTATTGTAATTTGGTTTGTAGATATTATTGAATGATGCATTATTGGACTTATTGTACTGCATGCTTGATTGTGAACATACAGGAGGCAGTGATAGTTTATCATTAATACATGCACAAGTTATATGTACGCTAACTATGCAGACATACATTGTGCATGTATGCCAGTACAACTACTTGATGTATTAATTATTGAACTAGGCTATTAACTACTTAATTAATGGTTGAATAATTATAGAAATTATATTGCATAAGTAAATATCTAGTAACATTAAATATCCTTCTTGACTTGATTCATTGGTTGATATGGTCTATTAAATGGGTATGGTGGGTTTCCATGAATTTTAGGGAAAATAGTTAAATTTAATTTATAAGCTTGCATGACAAAGAGGACCTTGCAACCTTGTTTGAATTATTTTATGTAATTCATTTAATGTTTTATTTTAAATAACTCTTCCTAAATATCTAGAAATGGTTGATGGCCATCAATGAAGGTGGTTGAGGAGACCTTGGGAAAGAGGATGGAAGTGGGATAAGGAAGTGAATCTATTAGGGGATAAGGGAGTTGAACAATGAGAAAATAAGGGAAATGTTTTCGAGGGAAGGAGATCCATTGGAAAGATTAAAACTATATAAAATGTGGGATCTATAAGAGAAATGGGAGAACTGATTATAGAGTTGTTGGGATATTGGTTATGGGTTGGTTGTTGTCCTTGGAACTTTGGGCACGAAGGGCTAGGAAACTTAAGTTTTGCTAGAGTTAGGGAGCCTGATAGGTTGTTCCTAGCTAGTTAGGAGGTTATAAATTTAGTTTGGGAAACCAAATATACAAAGAAGCTACACTAGACTAAATCAGAAAAAAAATTAGAAGTATTTTTCCTTATCACTCCATATATATTGATATCAATTGTTGAATAAATTGTTGTAAATAAACTTATAAGTAAATACTTATGTTTAAAATTCTAGTTATAGGTTAAGTGTTGTAGGGGTTTATTTGTTAAAATCTATGCTTGACAACCAACTAGAAACATTTAAATTCTTATGCTTAAAATACATTCTTGCAGTAGAAAATCACAAAAATAATTGTACATTAAACTAGTACTATGAAAAGTTACATTTCATTCCACATTTTATAGGATGGACCAAAAAATAGAAATCTAATAGAGTATATAAATAATTTACAACATCCATTAAAGGGTTAGGACATAGTAGGGTGCTAAATTAAATTATAGGGGCTTAGGATCAACCCAAAAAATGAGATCTTTGCAGAGATTACTCTTTTTACATAAGGAATACCTCTTTTTCATTAAATAAACCATGATATTGAATATTGTTTGCAATATGACCCTAAGAAAAATGTTCTCTAATTGTTCCTTTGAATGTGAAAGCTCAATTGGACTCTTAGGAGGAGTTGTCACAACCTGGAAGAATAGATTCCACCTAGTCAGAAGTGCCAAGGCTACACATTATTTACATGTCGCCCTATCTTTTGATGATTTAATAGGAATATCAATCTTCTCAACATTTATGGTCCCTAGCAAAAACGACAACCATTCTAGCAGGGCATTGTGGACTAAGGTCTTCTATAATCTCCCTCACTCATACATGGAGGGGATTTGAATCTAATCCTAAATAGTGTTGAAAAATGAGGCCCAAAAGCTAGATAGGACCCACTAGCTGATTTTTCCTCATAGTTGTTTGAATAAGTTGATTTGGTAGATATTGAACCAATCACTCTTACAACTACATGGTCAAATAAAAGAAGAGGGGATAATTTCATCAGTAAAAGGATAGATTGTATTTTTATCAAGGAATCATTCCTTGATTCTTTCCAACGATTCAAACATCAAGTTCATCCCACAGGGGGTTCTGATCACATGAAAATTGTACTTGAGTTTTATAAGTCCCCTCCAAGACCTCCTCCACCATTAAAGTTCAACATGTTAATGTTTAATCCATTATTATAGTTCTTTTCATTTCAATAGATAACAGCAACATAAGACAAGATCATTGAGAAATACACAATCACAAGAGACACAACATTTATCTTGGGAAACCCTCTAGGGGAAGAAAACCCAACAAAACTTCCTTGATATAGATAGCCAATACAATGCCAAGAGATAACTCAAACAAGTACAGAAAGTCCTCTCCCAAAGATGCACCTCTCTCTCTCTCTCTTCTCAACTGCAGCTCTGAAACTTGTCTCTCAATGAACAAGTGAGTGTGTGTCTAAGTGAGGCGCTAGCCTCCTTATTTATACAAGACTGGAACATGTGGGAGTGTCCTTTCACTGGAAGGGGTGACTTATTCTTTTGGGTGGTTATAACCACCTTTATTATATTTCGGGGCCTCTTTGATATATTCTGGGGCCGACTTCTCTTTTTGCCTATTACAATTACATTATGACCAATCCGCAAAAGGGGATTTGGTCCTTTTACAATAGCCGACATGATCAATCCACAATGGGTATTGATCCAATGAATAATATATCAAATAATAATAAGAATACACTTTGTAGTTACATTATTTTAGCACTCCCCCTTAACAAGAAGGGTATTCTACAACAACATCAGATGAGAGAGAGGCCTTTATCAGCAACAACATCGGGAGGACAACATCATCAATATCATCTTGGAACACTGACTGGAATATCTATAAATCATCGTAAGTTTTCTTCATCGGCAGCATCGTCATTCTCAAAGGAATGCAATCATCATCTGCATCAATATGAATTAGCCTAAAACTAATACATCATCATCATCATCATAGCACGAGGTTGGCTCATCATAATACAGGACCGGCTTTACGTCACAGCTGTTAAGATGGAAGCTCAGTACTCGTCTTTCTTTACGTCACAACAATCAATTTGGAAGTAAGATACTAGACTGGCTTTACGTCACAGCTTCTCAAGATGGAAGCACAGTACTAGTCTCATCCCAACGTCTTGCTTTACGTCACAACACTCAAGCTGGAAGAAAGATACTAGACTGGCTTTATGTCACAACTTCTCAAGCTGGAAGCATAGTACTAGTCTCATCCCATCATCTTGCTTTACATCACAACCATCAGGTTGGAAGCAAGATACTAGACTATCTTTACGTCATAGTTGTCAAGTCGGAAGCACAGTACTAGTGTCATCACATCATCTTGCTTTACGTCACAACCATCAGGTTGGAAGCAAGATACTAAACTGGATTTACATCACAGTTGTCAAGCCGGAAACACAGTACTAGTCTCATCACATCGTCTTGCTTTACGTCACAACCATCAGGTTGGAAGCAAGATACTAGACTAGCTTTACGTCATAGCTGTCAAGCTGGAAGCACAGTACTAGTCTCATCACATCATCTTTCTTTACGTCACAACCTTCAGGTTGGAAGCAAGATACTAGATTGTCTTTACGTCACAGTTTTCAATCCGGAAGCATAGTACTAGTCTCATCACATCATCTTGCTTTACATCACAACCATCAGGTTGGAAGCAACGTATTAGACTAGATTTATGTCACAACTGTCAAGCCGGAAGCGCAGTACTAGTCTCATCACATCTTCTTTCTTTACGTCACAACACTGAAGTTGGAAGCAAGAGACGTCTCATCATAGCAACTACTCCCCCTTTCGAGGAAGGTCCTCTCGAACTATACCAAGATTATCTCAAAAGTGCTCAAACTTTACACGAGATAGAGGCTTGGTCAACACATCAGCAACCTGTTCATCTGTGCTAACGTACTGTAGCTTTAAGGCTCCTCTCTGCACCATGTCACGGATGTAATGATAACGAATCTCTATGTGCTTTGACTTGTCATGGAATACAGGATTCTCTGTCATCTTTATGCAACTCTGGTTGTCACATAGGATCGTGGTTGCTTCCATCTCTAGGTCAAATAGGTCGGTCAACAAATTTCAAATCCATATAACTTCGCAACTGGCAGAACATGTAGAAATGTATTCTGCTTCCACTGTGCTGAGAGAAATGTTGGATTGCTTCCTACTCTGCCATGAGATCATGGTTGATCCCAAACTGAAACAACATCCTGAAGTTCTTTTATTGTCAGAAACACTTCCTACCCAATTTGAATCAGTGTACCCACTCAATGTGAAATCATGATCTCCATCATAATTGAGACCACAATCTAATGTACCCTTAAGGTACCTCATCACATGTTTTGCAGCCACAAGGTGAACATGTTTGGGTTCTACCAGAAACTGGCTCAAGGTGTTCACAGAAAAACAAATGTCTGGTCTGGTGTTCATCAGGTACATTAGTGATCCAATAATTTGTCTGTACAGTGTGGCATCAATCAATTCTGATGAAGTATAGACCAGCAGCTTCAACTTTGTTTCCATGGGTGTATTCATGGGCTTGCACTCTAACATGTTGAATCTCTTCAAGATTTCGACTGCATACTTTCATTGGTTAAGGAAGATCCTCTATGGACTCTGCCCTACCTCAAGACCTAAGAAATAGTGCATTAGGCCAAGGTCTTTCATCTCAAATTCTGAAGCGAGTCTCTTCTTACATTCAGTGATGAGATTTTCTTCTCCAGTTAAGAATAAGTCATCCACATGTAGAAATAATATCATTGGCTCATCGTTCATAACCTTGAAGTAGAGGTTAAAATCTGTTTTTCTCTTGGTAAATCCCAAGCTCATTAGAAATATGTCTATCCGGCCATACCAAGCTCTAGTAGCTTGCTACAATCCATACAAGGATTTCTTCAACTTGGTAAATGAGACTTCCTGTCTTCAACTTCAAATCCTTGAGGTTTCTCTATATACACTTCCTCTTCGATAACACCATTTAGGAAAGTTGTCTTTACATCCATCTGGTGTAACTCCCACTTCATCTTAGCTACAAGGGCTATGATGGTTCTAATCGAAGTGTATTTGTCTACAGGATCGAATGTCTCTTCATAGTCAATGCCTTCTTTTTGAGAAAATCCACGAGCTACAAATCTTGCTTTATACTTCTCAATACTTCCATCTGCAGCATGTTTTATTTTGAAGAGCCATATGGACAATACCACATCCTTGCTATTCGGTCTGGGAACTATTTCCATTACATCGTTCTTTATTATGGATTGGTATTCTTCTGTCATAGCATCTGCCCATTCTTTCTTCTAAATGGATTCTTCAAAGCAGATAGGCTCCTTTTCTAGGAGATCACATATCAAAGCCATATAACTGGAGAATGGCTTAGGTCTCTTCACATGTCTCGTGGTTCCTTCGGGAACACCATACTTATCTCCATCTTGAATAATCTCTCTAGCCCAAGCTATCTTTCTTTTATGGAGGATCATCATCTTAGGAAGCTCTTGAAACTTTGCTACATCATGATCTTCTAGAATTTCCTCATCAGGGGAAGTTATGACTTCCCTCACTAGTTCAACAGCTCTGGGAATATCCCTCACTGATTTTGAAACTTTGGGGATCACGGGTTCCTCTTCATATACCTCTTCAAGCTGGCATTTTATTGATATCTTGAGTGTTGCATCTTCATCAAAGGTCACATCCCTGCTGATCTCAATGTGGCGGTGACCTAGTATGTAGATCCTGAAGGCCTTGGAGACCTCACAGTATCCCACAAATATTCCCTTCTTTATTGAGGGTTCCAGCTTGTTTCTTTTCTCTTTTGATATATGTATAAATACTGGGCAGCCAAATATTTTGAGATGGCTTACCTCTGGCTTCTTTCTGGTGAAAATCTCTTTCGGGGTCTTGAACCCAAGTGCACTCTGGGACAATCGATTTTGCACATATACGGTTGTCATTGTTGCTTCTACCCATAAGCACATAGGAAGATCTTGATCGTGTATCATGGTCTTCATGACTTCCATTATCGTTCTGTTCTTTCTTTCAGCCACACCATTTTGTTGAGGATTATAGGGAGTAGTGAGTTCCCTCTTGATCCCAACATATTTGCAGAAGTTCACAAACTCTTTTGAGGTGTATTCTCCTCCATTATCTGACCTGAGTATCTTGATATTTCTTTCAGAAAGATTCTCTATCAAGGCTTTGAATTCCCACTAATGGAGGGTGATGGAATTGGGCCACACACATCTAAATGAATGAGTTCTAGGACTCCTTCTACTTTGTTGTCTTTCTTCGGAAAAGGGTTCTTGATGTTCTTCCCTTGTGCACATCCATTGCATACGCCTTCATGGTCAACCTTGAGTTCTGGTAAAGTTGTGACCGCTTTGCATATGTATGGTGGTGCCTTGTAGTTAATGTGAGCTAATCTTCTATGCCAAAGTTCACATGGATTTTCAATGGCGTGGGTCATGGAAGCTTCTGAGTGACCCTTTATCTTATGCAAGCCACCTTCTTATTTTCCAATGATGATTGCTTCATTTATGGTCTCTCCTTTAGCATGTTTCCTTCTGCAACCTTCACTATAGCTTCCTCAGGGTTATTACCTGTGACCTAGAGAAAGGTCAACAAAACAGCAAGCAAGAGTAATATCCTTTTGATAATATAAAGTAATAGCATGAAAAATCATCATAGTATCTCCTTTAGAGCTATCACTTGTAACTTGTCTGAAGAAAAGATTAAAGGTAAGGAATACAATACGAAAATGAGGTCAATATTCTCATAGTGTTGTGATCAAACATTCCTCCATGGCAACCTGGAACTAACACATGAGATTCTGCCTAGAGGAGGTGTTAGTTGTATCGGACAAATGATTACGTTAATCATTTACCTCTAAATTCTCACATGCTATCAAGTATGATACTTTACAAAGACTTCTATCTCAACTATAGTCATCAACTTATCATGTGTACCTTTGAATCTTAGTAACTTGATTAATTAAACTTGCAGCCTTGTCCTTAGGAATGAGTGCTTGCTTTTCTTCCGAGTCTCCTTCACTCAATATGACGAGTGATTTATTCAACCTGCCTTCTGTACTAAGACAATACGCTATCTAGATAGAAGGTTCGGTTAGAAGATAAGTTCTATGATCTCAACTTTTAATCCATCTAATATCTTGACTCAGAAAAGGTTAGAATGAAGGTCATAGCTACAACATGCAACATTGATCAATATAACAAATGGATGCATATCAGAATAATCACACATGGGTTGCATCATTCCTCTAAATGTGTTGGATCTTGAGATCCTTCTGGATCTATGGAAAGAGATCCCTTCTCCTACAAATACTCTTTAAAGTTTAACCATTTAAACATACATGAGTACATACCTCTGATGGCATTTGCAAGTAGTGGCACCATCTAGCAGTAGCAGTAATCATTACCAACTCTTAAAAACTTCAAGAGTGTTTGCAAATGGTGCTACGACTGTAACTGCAACTGATACTGCAACTGCAACTGGTTCTGAGACTGCAACCGCAACTTAGGGTTTTATGAGGAAACCCTAATTTTTCAAACTTCAAAATTTGAAATTCTGATCTAGGGGATAGATGCGCTAAGATAAGGCTAGTAAGTTGGTGCAATCAGATTTCTGAAAATCCAACTTTTACCCCCTCAAACTTGATCTACAGATTTCTTGACTGATGCTTCTGGTTTTCTGGTACTTTTGGTACTCTGGTACTTTTGGTACTTATGGTACTCTGGTTTTCTAGTTTTCTAGTTTTCTAGTACTTTGTGAAACTAGGGTTTCACTTTTCGGGAGATCTAGCCAATGAAAAGGTGTGTTGAAGGTGCCAAAATGATCCTTGAGGGAGGGCGCACTTTTCTAGATGGTTTTAGGGATGAAATACCTCACCAACAAAAATCCCTAATTTGCATGTACGACAACAGTGACATTTTTCACTTTTCTCTTGCGAAAGATTCTCTCTTCAACTTGGCTCTGATACCATGTTAATGTTTAAGCCATTATTATAGTTCTTTTCATTTCAACAGATAACAACAACATAAGACAAGATCACTGAGAAATACACAATCACAAGAGACACATCATTTATCCTGGGAAACCCTTTAGGGGAAGAAAACCTATCAAAACTTCCTTAATATAGATAGCCAATACAATTCCAAGAGATAACTCAAACAAGTACAGAAAGTCCTCTCCCAAATATGCGCCTCTCTCTCTCTCTCTTCTCCAACTGCATTTCCGAAACTTGTCTCTCCATGAACAAGTGAGTGTGTGTCTAAGTGAGGTGCCAACATCCTTATTTATACAAGACTGGCACGTGTGGGAGTGTCCTTTCATTGGCAGGGCCGACTTCTTCTTCTGGGTGGTTATAACCACCTTTATTATATTATGGGGCCTCTTTGATATATTCTGGGGCCGACTTCTCTTTCTACCTATTACAATTACATTATGACCAATCCGCAAAAGGGGATTTGGTTCTTTTACAATAGCCAACATGATCAATCCACAATGGGGATTGATCCAATGAATAATATATCAAATAATAATAAGAATACACTTTGCAGTTACATTATTTCGACACAACCTACATTGGATCTCACACCTGGGATATGTACAAAAAATAATAGAGGGTTGGAAGCATATCACATGGGAACAAGGAGACTCAATGAATCAACTTCAAAGAAGCTTGATCTCGGTAAAGAGAATCTCTAACGAATTGAGCAAAGAGAATTTTGGAAAATTTAATCCTGAATTGAAGGGGTTGAAGGTTAGAGAACAATAATGTGAAAACAAGCATGCACAAATACTTTCAATTTGGAAATGATGGAGCAACTTTCAGAGCTTAAAAAGGAAAGAAACACCCTACTAGACTAGGAGGAAACTCACAGGCATATGAAGAGCCATGCAATTTGGCTCCAAGGAGATAACAACACAACCTTTTTCAAAAAACAATGACTTCTAAAAAGGCATACAACACAATTTGGAGAATTTCATACCATTGAGGTATTGTTTCTGGGAGTTTTGGTTCTATAGGTGAAACAAGGGTGTCACATTACAAAGCATTGTACAATCAATATCTCGAGAATTAAGAAGTGTATTATCTATTTCCTCGACATTCCCCAACTGGGTAAATGAGCATGATAATGAGAATTTGATGGAACTAATCTATGAACAAGAACTCAAGAGAGCAATGTTGAAACTCCAAGCAAACAAGTCCCTAGGTCCGAACAGACTTCCCATTGAAATATTTTTAGGCTTTTGGGAGATCATAAACAAAGATCTTCTATTGATTGTTGAACATACTAGAAAAGAAGGATAGATTATTCATGCATTCAACTCCAATGTCCTAGAAACTATCCCAATGGCTACAAACCCCTCTAAATTTGATCATTTTCAAACTATTTCACTGTGCAATATTATCTATAAAATAATCTCAAACATCATAGACTATCACCTCAAACCTTTCCTCTCTTCTAACATATCCCATGAACAAATGGGTTTTCTTCATGGAAGGGACATGTCAGTAGCCATAGGATCCACTTCATAGGTACTCCATAGTCTCAAGACACATAATAAAAGAGCCTTCATCTCCAAAATAAAATTAGGGGAAATTGAGGTCTAAAACGGGTCTCGTAAGGAAAATAATAAAATAAGAGTTATGGATTTTCAAAGGGAAAGGAAGAAAAGTACTTTTTTAATCGTATTTTTTACTTACTTATTATAGGTTTACTCAATTTCAAGTGTAGGCACTAGTTGGATGCATAATTAAATTTTTCATCCAATGAGTACCCACTCTGCATAGTTCTGAGAGACTTCAAGTGATATAAAATAGAAATACATGAAAAAAAAAACAATTTTCTTGATCCAACTAGTTCCTACACAAGCCCCGAGGGTTAGCTCAATTGATCTAGAGCCAGACGTGAGTTTTCATGCTTGTTGTTGGTCATGATTTGACTCTTTTAACTCCCCTATGGCGAGGCCTCATAAGCAGGGTCGATGGTCTACAATATTTACCATCCACGAATGTGGGGAACTACTCGAAGGGTTTACCATGTTGTATTTCATGCGAAAATAAAAAAAATTGAAAGTAAATTTAACCAAAAAAAAAAACTAGTGCCTACACTTGAAATTTGAGTAAGCCTATAAGGAGATAAGTCAAGAACATGATTAAAAGAATAGTTTTTTCCTTTCCCTCCAAAATTGTTTACCCTTATGGCTGACATCATCATCTTGAATCCTATTGGTTTTTTTAAGTTGATTTTGATAATACATTTTTTGTTTTGAGGCCCATTTTTTCCCTCAAAATTCCCCTAATGACCTTTCTAAAGAATTTGATCACACGAACTGGTTGCACCTGAAAATGATACCATTGCAAGTTAGTTTTCATTGGCCTTTCATCTCATGGATAGAAGCATGAACTTCCACTACTTCCTTTTCTATATTGATTAATAACCTAACCACTACTTTCTTCACCTCATCTGGAGGACTCCATTAGGGGTGCCCTCTTTCTCCCCTCCTTTCTATGATCATCACTAAAGGATTGAGAAAAATTGTAAAGTTTAAGGTCAAACTAGGAAACATCATGGGAATAAATTAAGCAATTTCTAAATAACTCATATCATGTTTGTAGAAGTTCTTCTCTTATTCAAAAATGGTTCCATCCAAGAAGCTAAATCATATGCTCGTATCTTGGATGTATTTTTCCATGCTACAGGAGTGGAAATAAACAATGAAAAATCATTCATGCACTACAATGATGTACCTTAGTTTCCAAAGGATATGATTTCAAAATTTCTTCCTTTCGCAGTTCAAGCCTTTGAATTGAAACTCATATATCTGGGATTCCAACCTAAACCCAACAACTATCAAATAAATGACTAGACCTAGACTATAGAAAAAAATTGAAAGCTCAGGTCACCCATTAGACTCATAGATGGGTATCCAGAGTGGGTGTACTTGTCTTTATTAATATTGTGCTTCAATCAATCCCTATCTACTGTTTCACTATTGTCAATCCTCCAAAACATATCCTAACACAAGTAAAACAAATCTTCTTCAAATCTTTGTGGAAAGGGAACAAGGAAGAGGGAGGATTGGTACTAGTCTCCTGGGAAACTTTATCTATCTCAAAGGAAATTGGAGAATGGGGCATAAAACATCTAGGTAAATTTGCAATGGCCATCGCTACAAAGGACACATGGAAATTGATTTGTGGGGAGGGGATTTGGCAAGAAATATTATATAGCAAATACATTGCACCAACTTCCATTTAAGACTAGCTTAGGAACTCCCAAAAATCATATAAAGGGGGATATAAATTCTAAAATTCACTAATGTTATCAGATCACCTGATCAGTGAACACCTTTGTTGGAAAATAGGAAACGAAGAAAGGGTCGGATTGGGAACGAACTACTATGTAGGGAAAGATCCAAATTACAAAATGTCGATACAACTAGTGGATGCACTCAAGAACCGAAACCTCCTTACATTGCATCAAGTAGAAATGGATCATGGGATTACTCCACAAGCACAACACAATGCATAAGGCATATGGATTAATGTTTATGAAGGGAAAATCTAGACAAAGTACACCAATATCTTGACTAAAGCACGGCTTTTACTATGAGAGAAGGAAGACAAATTGCCAAGGGGATTGTAACCCCCTCATACTAGGGGTAACTAATGAGATCATGTCTCGAGGCCCACAGGTAGCAGACATGGAGTTTCAAGAGCCATATTGACTAGCATATCCACAAGGCCCCTCCTAGTCATTGATGCACCACCATACATCACTAGCAATAGAGCAACGTCCATCACATTGGCCTGACCCCAGAGGACAACATGTCTTGCTTCATGAGATAATAATTCTAATATCATGGTAAGTGTCACCCTAATAATTGAAGCATTTGAATGTGTTGCAAAGAATTCTTTCTTGATTACAGAACGTTTTCTTGGAAATTATACTCTTTGCCTTATTTAGCCTTGGTGGGTGTCATTTTGTCCTAGTAAGTTGGTCACCCTCGAGAATAGGGTGCTATTGGGGGGTTCCTTGAAGATTTATCGTACCATTCTCAATCATACTTATCACTTTCCATACTTATCCCATCTTGACTTCTCATCTTTTGGGATTTTTGGGTGCACTGACCCAAGAAGGGATTGCACCTCATTTCATGGGAAGAAGGGGTTGAAGGCCCAAAAGGAAATGTACCTGGAAAAAGATAAAATCCAATTATAAACCTTCCAGATGATCGCCCAAGAGGTCTTGAGAACAATGAAGTGTTTCTCCTAAATAATTGAAAGACATGCAAAAGAAAACTCACATTATATAGGTGTCCCACTTATCGAGGAGGTGAATTTATGCGGTGTCCTTTTATTTCCATGCATATGTCACTTTGTTTACCTAAGCTTCAAGTGTTGTTGTGGTACTCTTTTCTTTCCATGTCTTATAGTACCCAATTTTTTTGGACTTTAATCAATTAATGGAAAAAGGAGGCTTGGAAATATGTTGCATCATGGACGAAGGGCAACACACCCTCTACAAACGCACCCATAAAGGAGACAATATGAACCTTTGTTTATCATGAACCCCATGCTCATAATTCTTACCCCACTCCACCTCATACTCATACATCGCATAGATAGGTTTTCCCTAAGAAACACCTTTGACTTGGGGATTGATTGCCCCAATAGAATACCTTGACACCCCTCCCACACCTAAATTTGACAAATTGTATAAGGTATTTGAGCATTTGTTTGGCTTGAATAGGGGGCTTGATGCACATGTTTGGGTGATTATATTATTAGAAGTGGATTATTTGGCATGATTATTGTGAATTATGGACCCCTGGATGGTGTATCTGTTTTTCTTTGTAGGACCTTTCCTGATATACATGTATTCATGAGGAGATGACTTCATTTGGATCTTCATGGGGCTTTGGAGCCCAAGGATGGATGTAGAGACCCCGCGTCTTCGGCATTCTTGTTATCACCATTAGAATCTTTAAGAAGGAAGACATTGCCTTTCGAGGCACTCTAGCATGATCGAATGAAAAACTCTCATCTTCTCCCACCTAAACGTCTACCTTGGGAGGACTAAACCATCATCTACCTAGCCCATGATGTCACCCTTGAGGGCTAGGGTTTGTTTGAGATGATGTATTGATGGAGGATGACACTTGGCACTTTGTTTGGGTAGTTGAGGGCATACTTTGGCCTTTGGAGGGCCAACGTTCCACCCTTCAAGGCTAGGCATCTCACCATGAAGGCCAATGTCGCCCTAGAAGAGCATGATGTCACCCTACTAAGGGTTTTATTTATGTATTTTTCATTATGAACAATTAGAGGCAAATTAAAGGGGTCGGCCCCTCTTTTATTATGAACAAATTATTATGTGCAAGGTCATGTATAAATAAGTCCTTGAGATTTTAGTTTCAAACATAACTCTTCCTCAGAAGAGGATTCAAGTCTAAAATTTTATCCCTAGAGGCTCATTGGCTGAAATTTACTAGTACGCACCACTTACAGTATATTCTTTGGATGTTTTTTTTATTATTTTAGGTGGAAATTTCTACAACTAGGTGATTTATGCTTGATTATTCTTGGTGAATTTAGTAAAATCTGCAATTTTCTTTCATGCTTTGAATGGTTATGGTAAATTTTATTTGTTCATATTGAAGATTATGATATTGCTTGTCTTAAACCCTAGGAGAGGGACATAAGGCCTTGAGATTTCATAAGAACATAAGGTCATGTATAAATAAGGCCTTAAGATTTCATTTTCAAACATAACTCTTCCACTGGAGTATATGCTTTGGATGCTTTTTTTATTATTTTAGGTGGAAATTTCTACAACTAGGTGCTTTATGCTTGATTATTCTTGAAGTAAGTAAAATCTGGAAAAAAAAATTCATGCTTTGATTGGTTATGGTAAATTTTACTTTTTCATATTGAATATTATGATATTGCTTGTCTTAAACCCTAGGAGATGGACATAAGGTGTTTCTTTCTTCTCTCTCTAGATTTTTCCACTTATTGAATTGTCAAGAGAATCTCGCCTAGATTAAGTTCCCAAAGCCCTAAAATGCTAGCGCTTTGGGAGACCTATTCTAGTAGCTTGTTGCAAATATATATTTCAAGTGTCCAAGGAGAAGTGGAATTCGCTAGAGCCCAAAAGAGATTGCACTCTAGCCAAAATTCCATCTTTGAGATTCAAAGCTTGGGGCCTTGAAGTGCCAACACCCCAAGACTTTATCTCTCCATCCTTGGACAATATTATCATTTATTTCTCCAAGTATGTGTTGTTGATGTAAATGAATCCATAGCCCAAAGGCACTTGTTTACTTTCTCTACCTTGTGAAGGAATTGGTCAAACTAATCTCGCATTCTATTATCCTTAGCTTCTACTAACTTTTACTAACCCTAACTTAGCTACATTTACTAATTGTGTTGTTGTTGTTACAAAACATTTCTACAACCATCTAAAACATTGTAATTTGTTTCATACACTTGCTAAACACCAACCTAAACTACTCAGAAATTGCTTGGAATAAGTGTTAATTGGTTTATTCGGGAAATGCTAAGTTTTCACTGTACTTTCATGCTATTATGAGTTGTATTTCTTGTGGTTGTTACAAAAGATTAATTGTTGTTGTAAATTGATAAATTGTTGTGTTTTTACTTCAGCCACCATATATTTTCATTGTCTATTTTTTGTTGAGGTTCTACTATCATATTGGTACTTGGAATTGCTATATATATGCTATATTGTTCTTGTTTTGGGCAGGTACACAAACTCTCTTTCTTTGCCTCAATTCCTCAGACATAGACCTTTGACTTGGGTAATCAGTGAGAGAGGGTATATCTTGATCGCATATTTAGTTTTCCCAGCCCTTTAGGTTACCAGGGACGCCTCCCCTAGGTTGGACCTTATCCATCCCTAAAAGTGGGGATTTCCCACTAAGGTGACAGTGGTGGGTTATCCTATTGTTATGCCAATTTGAGTTACTTTTGTGGGGCTTTGGCATTAGTACAAATTGTGTGATAACATGGATCGAATCCTTCAACACCCATCTATATATCAAGGTGCCAAACATGGAAATGGACAAAAATATGGAAATCATCAACCCCTCCTTAGACTCTAATGCATGCATGGTTGGCCATCAAAGGTGCAATACCAAATTGGGATATGCTTAGGAGATGTGGGTGGATTGGCCCAAGCAAGTGCCCACATTATGGGGAACAAGAGACAATATCTCATCCAATGATCCATTGTTATTTCACAAGGGAGGTACGGACAGTAGCTCAAAGATTACACAAAAAAACAATTTAGTGGATAGGTGGCAACATATAAGAGGAGTCGGAACAGTGGTCAAAACAGAGAGTGGTGGATGGCACAAGACTGGAATTTGAGGTACCATGGTCTCTATGGATTGCAAGAAATGAAAGTATTTTTCAAAGTCAAGATCCAAACATCTATAGGAATTTCTATAAATTAAAGGCAAGCATGAACTCCTCGCCTCCAAAGAAGACTCCCAAACCTCCCCATATCCTGGTCTCTCTAATATTTGATCCCACTTTAACCAAAGGGTATTTTGACAAAGCATCTTAAGAAAATCTGGGTATGAATGGGGCTAGAGGTTGGTTCATGCTACCCTTAAGAGGAAAATTATCCCTGGAGCTTGGCATTGGAAGAGAAACAATTAACAAGGATGATTTAACAAAAATAGAAATGTTATCCCCTACCCTAGGGATAACTAAGGAGATCATGTCTCATGGCCCACAAGTCCTATACCTTGAGTGCCAAGAGTCGGATGACTTGAGCATGGCCCTGGAGGGCCCCTCTTTTCTTCAGTGCAGCCCATTTATTAGAAACAACATCCATCCCACCAGCCTGGTCCTGAAGTAGCAGTAAGTCTTGCTCTGTGAGATAATGAGTCTGGGTATCATGGTACATCTCACTCGGATTATTGAATCACTTCGATATGTTGCATTGAATTCTCCTTCATTTAATAATGTTTGCTTGGAAATTATGCTCTTTAACTTGTTCATACCTAGAAGGGTGACATGATGCCCTAGTAAGTTGATCTCCCTTTAGGATGGGTTTCCACTGGGTGGGTCTGTGAAAGGTCATCGTTTGTTCCCTCCATACTTACCACTTTCCATCTTTATTCCTCTCATCTCCCCCTACCTTTGTTCGAGAATTGGGATTTTCCACACTAGGAAGGGTTCTACCTTGACTTGTGGGAAGAAGGGGCTAAAGGCCCAAAGGGTAAAAGTAGTTGGCAAGAGTTAAAAGACAAAGATGAAAATTTTGAAATGCTCTGCCCATGGATTCCCAAGAAAGCAGTAAAAAGATTCCCAGTAAGAAAAGGGAACCCATAAGAAAAACAAACACTCAAAGTATTAGTTGGTGTATGGGAGGTATCATCATGATCCAACCTATTATGACCATGGGCATGTAGCGGTATGACATTACCATCTATCTGGGCACCAAACCAGGGTAGTGGTTCTTGGTGGCAAAGCCAAAAGATAGGGGGGCTCATCACGAGACAACATTTTTCATCTCCGTGAAATGCTTGTGCATAACACTGTCACTTCTGGTCACCAAGCCAAGACAATGTCCCTCAACTCTTCCCTTGAAGCATAAAAACAAAAGATCAAAAGCAATGAAGTTAAGAATAAAAGGAAATGAGTGGGCTAGGAAACAATGGCATCTATGACAAGGTGCAACTTGCCCTCTACAAAGACACCCACAGGTAAGATTTACATTTCACTGTTATCACTGCACCCCATGCCCAAACACTACCCCATGTCACCTCATACACTTACATGACCTGGATTGGTTCTCACCTGGGAAACACCCCAAACTTAAGGAGGATTAGCCCAATAGGACACCCTGTGACCTTCTCCAAACCTGACTTGTTAGATTGCATAACTTCTTTGAGAATTTTTCTGGGTAAAGGGGGGTTTGATGCACATGTTTGGGCAATTTAATTATTGGATTTGATTTACATGTTATGATACCTATGACTTATGAACCCCTAGAGGGCGTACTTTTTGTTTTTGTAGGACCTTGTCGAGTGGACAGGTACACATGGGGGAATGATTATCTCGGACCTTCATGGGGCTAAAATCCCATAGATGGATGTTTTAACCACAGACAGGGGCAAGAAGACATCAAAGATTTGCACCAGGAAGAAAGAAGGACGTTACCTTGGAGGCACCCTGGCAGACCTAGACCCAAGGGGATCTTTCTTTTCCACTAGGTCGTTGACCTTTGAGAGCCCATGATGTCACCATCATGACCCTGCACATCAACTAGAGCTAGGGTTTGCATTTTGAGGGCAGTTGTGAGCTAGTTGACATGTGTGGGCATCATCCAGGTCCTTTGGAGGCCAAACATTTAGCATCTAGAGCCCACCATTCTACCTTAGGTCCTCAACGTCACCCTAGAAGGGCATGACATCACCCTTGGAAATGTTTTTAGATGCTAATTAATTTTTTTTTATGTCTAATTTGAATTTATTTGTAAATTGGCCTAGTTGGCCTTTATTTGACCTAAAACTAAGTAATAGTCGTCAATTTTGTATAAATAAACATAAAGTACATTCATTTTTATCATCACAACTCCTCACACAAGAGGAGAGGTCTGGAATTTTCACCCTAGAAGGGCTATTGGCTGAAATTGTGAAGCACACTCTTGTATAAGGCTGATTTTTTGTAAGTGGATCAATCTTGGAAGCTTTTATGGTGATCTTGCATGGTATTTTCATGATTATTCTTGGCGCAAGTAAGTAAAATATTTGTTTTTGTCATTTATTGAATGGTTTATGTATGGTTTTATTGGCTCATACAAGATTATGAGATTTCATGGTATACTTAATGCTTGAAGTAAGGAACTTAATTTGCTAATTTCTTACTTTCTATTTGCCAATCTTTTCATTGAATTGATCTAGTAACTAGTGAAACCCTAGAGCCCTAGTTTCCTAGCACTCTAAGGTCTTGACCTAGTTATATTTGCCTAAGTTCTTATCCCATAAAAATCCTAAGGAGAGCAAGGTGTTAGGGCCTAGAATTGCCTACACCCTAGTATCTTGTTTTCTTGAGGAAAATGCATAGGGGGACTTAACTTACTACTCTCCTATGCATTCCTCTTGAACTTTTGTGCACTATCAAAATTGATTTGAACCCTTAGAAGAATCTATCCGCTTGATTCCATAAGCCCTAGAAGGCACTAATTCTAGCCTCTCTCTTATTGAAGGATTGATTAAACACTCAAACTCTCTTCCTTGAAGCTTTTGCTAACTTCTACTAACCCTAAACTAGACTAGATCATTTACTAACTTCTTGTTGTTGAAAATCATTGCTACATCCATACAAATTCATGTTAAATTGTCGCATTCACCTTCATAACTCACACTCAGCTCATCTGGAAATCACTTGTGACAATTGCCAATCAATCTCCTAGATAAATGTTGAGTTTGCATGGTGTTTTCTTGCAATTTTGAGCACTAGAATTTGTTGTTGTTACAAAATATTGCTACATCCATCTAACTACAACAAATTATCTGCAAAAGTGATATTAAATGCTAGCTAAACATTCTCAAATTTGCTTGTGACAATTTATTATCAATTTGTCTAGTCAAAGTTACTTTTTCTTGTCTTTTTGAAGCAATTTCAAGGCATAATTCTTGTGGTTGTTACAAAATACTCATTGTTATAAATTGTTACATTGTTGCAACTTTACATCATCTAGCCCATTTTTTGAAGGTTCATGGTCTTAAGAAGCACTAACATCATATTTTGTACTTGAAATCTGTCATTTTTTCTTTATTGTCTTGTTCTGGGCAGGTACACTCAATTTTTTACCATTGCTTCATCCCTTAAAGACCTTAAGAACCTTTTGACTTGAGTGACCAGTGAGAGGGGAGTTTTCTTACATCCTTTCCTTAGTCTTATCATCCCTTTAGGTCATTGGGGATGTCTCCCCTGGGGTAACTTTGATATACTCCTAAATAGAAAAGGGTTTCTTATTAAGGTGACAGTGATAAGTCACCCTCTGTTATGCCAATATTGCATTCACTTGCCTTGGGCTTTGGGAAAGTACAGACTGTGCGATAACATTTTGGCGCCATTGTCGGGGAACATCGAGTCAATTTTCCTCGAACGACACTTTTCAGTAAGCATTTATCCAAAGCCTTCATTTTACAAATCTTACCTAGCGACTCCACTGAGGGTGATCCCCTCATCCCTTTGATAATATCAAGAATATTGTCTGGCGACTCCACTGATGACGACCCATAGCAAACATCAACACGCACTTTCTTCTCCTGCAGTTCCTATTGTCCCCATGGCCCCTCCTAAATGGGCTCCCAAAGAACTCTTCAACCCTTTAGACTTGGCCAATATCCAAGGAGGATTACATGATCTCCCTAAAGATGTCAATTCATGGATACCCAGGTTTTCTGGAGAGGTTGGGGATTTTGGTAACACACATTGGACCAAATTTTGTGAGAGCTATGACTTCCATATGTATGGAAAAGAACATCCTGACACATTCATGAGACTTTTCTTTGCCTCGCTTACTAGAGATGCTAGAAAATGGAGCACTAACCTCTCGAGCAAAAGCCTCACAACCTGTGAAGGTTTAGAACAAGTTTTCCTGCAAAGATGGGGTGTGATGGAAGATTTGGCATCCCTTTAATCCCAATATCTCAACATTTGCAAACAAAACGAAGAAGTTGTTAGGGAATTTAATGACAGGTTTAATACCTTACATGGTCGAATTGATTCTGACTTTATACTAGAGAGCATTATTCTCAGACAATACTTAAATTCTTTCGAAGGAAAATTCCAATTCATCCTTGGGAACTGATTCCCTACAAACCTCAAGGAAGCACAAGATGGTGCTTGTTGGATTGAAGAAAATCTCAAATGGTGTGATCCCATTCCCTAGGACCAAGATGATGTCCTATGGTTCAATGAGGAAGAGGTTGAGGAAGAAGAACATGATTTCCCAGAGATACTAGAGGTAAACAATGAGATTAAGTTAGTCATTCCCCCTAAAGGGACTGGTACTTGGAAGAATGGGCTCTCAACTATGAAAGATGCCTTAATTTTTTCAAAACAACATGAACCCTCTAAGGATCTAGGTGCCTCTGAAGAAATCACTAAGTTAGAAAGAGCACTATCACAAGCCCAAAAGCCTCCTTCTATGGGACTTCCTCAGACAATAAAACCGCATGCTCCAAAAGAAAAAACACTTTGAATCTACAAAATGTTGCAAGATAGGAAGATGATCCTAAGTCCTTATCATGCAAAGAATCACATTTCGAACATGATCACCCAAAGGCTACTCATGAGAAATCTAATTATGTAGATTCCATATTTACCTTGTTCGTGCCAAATCAAATCCAAGAAAATCAAGACATGTGGAAGCCTAGGATTGAGTGCTTAAGCCAAACAAGTGAGGAATCAAGGGTAAATCTTGAAGAGCCCCAGGTGTATGCTGGGGATCTACCCCAACCTTTCCCAAAACCTAGCAATGATGGAACCAACCTAAGCACTAGTATGGCCTATATCTTACAAAAGGTCAAAAGGATTCGTGGAATGTTGGAAATCCCTTCTTTGACAAAACAAACCCCATATGACCAACAAATGTTCGAAGAAACTTCCACACTATTACAAACTGGTCATTTTGAGAAAAATGAACAAACACCCTTTCTCGCTTCCTTATTGATAGATGACCTGTGTCTTAAAAATTGCATGCTTGACTCCCAGTCATCTGTCAATATGATGAGTTTAAAGGTTATGAACCAATTGGGGCTAGAAGTTACAGGGCCTTATATAGATATTCGCAAATTTGAGCCAAAGGGGATCAAGGTCTATGGCTTGATGGAAGGTCTTGAAGTCTACCTTGTCGACTACCCCGATTTCCCCATCATAATGGACGTCATTGTTGTCAATATACCTGACACTTGGGGAATGATATTATCTAGGGAATGGGTTGTTACTTTAGGCGCAAGTCTACAGGTGGACTTGTCCTACGCAACTATCCCCGTCGGGGACCAAGATTGCATCACTTTGCATAACAAACCAAAGAGGATGGAACACATCGAAAGGTGTAATCATGGACATAGTGACTACAATTCCGTAGATCCCTGCTTGTTTCAAGGCTGGACCGCTCTTCCCTTGGTAGAAGAAGACAATATTAATGAGATAACATGGACCAACGGAAAGGGTAACCAGAATATTCCTAGCAATCACAAGGACAACATTACACAAGGTAATGACGAGACGTTACATTTGCATGAAACATATATAAGGGACAGTGCTTTGCTAGAATCCCACTCCATCATTCTGGAGCAGGAAAGAGATATAAGTTGGGGTGATTATCTTGATGATTCCTCTAACCTCTCTGAAGACTGGGATGGCTATTTTTCTACACAAGGGGATGAAATTGACGATTTGATAAGGTTTAGAGGGAAAGGAGTTGGCTTTGTCAAATGGAAAGGGGATAATGAACATTTGTTGACTAGGCCAAACCAAGAAGATGTATTAATTACATAAACCCAACCCTTCCCTCAACACAATACATCAGAATACAAGAAGGGGTTGATTATGAAGGAGGGGACTATAAGTAAGGAGATTTGGTTTTAGAGTGGGACACAAAGAAAGGAGAGCCTAACAATATTAAGGAATGCACAAACTTTTGGATTGGAGCTTTCAAGATCAGAATGAATTCGATCAATGATTCTTACTACTTGTCCACGATCGAAGGGAGGAAACGTCCATCACCAGTTAGTGGTGGTCACCTCCTCAAACCCCATCACAGGGTAGAGACTTGACTTCACAGGTAAGTACAGGTAAGGTAGATTAGGTAGGCATTTGCATCCATTATATATACCATATGCATATCATGTTAGTATTATTAGTTGTAGTTTCACTTTCATATTGTTTTTCTCCATTATGTATATAAGCATGCTTATGATGTTCTTTAATTTATTATATCATATATGAGCAAGGGGTGATATCACCACCATAAGGATTACTAATGCATTTTGTTGAGATCTAGCAGGCACATGTCATACCAGAGATGATGAGGTTCTCATGCACATTACGATGAGCACATGTCCTCGAGTTAGAGCCAGATGTTATCCCCTAACCTAGGGATAACTAAGGAGATCATGTCTCGAGGCCCACAGGTCCTAGACATGGAGTGTCGAGAGTCAGATGACTTGAGCATGGCCTCGGAGGGCCCCTCTTTTCTTCAGTGCAACCCATTTATTAGCAACATCATCCATCCCACCAGCCTCATCATGAAGTAGCAGTAAGTCTTGCTCCATGAGGTAATGAGTCTGGGTATCATGGTATGTGTCACTCTGATTATTGAAGCACTTGAATATGTTGCATTGAATTCTCCTTTATTTCATAATGTTTTCTTGGAAATTATGCTCTTTAACTTGTTCATACCTGGAAGGGTGACATGATGCCCCAGAAATTTGATCTCCCTTTAGGATGGTTTTCCACTGGGTGGGTCTATGAAAGGTCATCGTGTGTTCCCTCCATACTTACCACTTTCCATCTGTATTCCTCTCATATCCCCCTACCTTTGTTCGGGCATTGGGATTTGTCACACTAGGAAGGGTTGTACCTTGCCTTGTGGGAAGAAGGGGCTAAAGGCCCAGAGGGTAAAATTCGTTGGCAAGAGTTAAAAGCCAAAGATGAAACTTTTGAGATGCTTCACCCAGGGATTCCCTAGAAAGCAGTAAAAAGATTCTCTGTAAGGAAAGGGAACCCATAAGAAAAACAAACACTCGAGGTATTAGTTGGTGGATGGGAGGTCTCATCATAAGCCGACCTATTATGACCAATGGCATGTAGTGGTATGACATTACCATCTATCTGGTCACCAAACCAGGGTAGTGGTTCTTGGTGGCATAGCTAAGAGAAAGGGGGTCTCATCACGAGCCATCATTTTCATCTCCGTGAAATGCTTGTGGATAACATTGTCACTTCTTATCACCAAGCCAAGACATTGTCCCTCAACTCTTCCCTTGAAGCATAAAAAAAAAGATCAAAAACAATGAAGTTAAGAATAAAAGGTAATGAACGGGCTAGGAAACAATGGCATCTATGACAAGGTGCAACTTGTCCTCTCCAAAGGCACCCACATGTAAGATTTACATTTATTTGTTATCATTGTACCCCATGCCCAAACACTACCCCACGCCACCTCATACACTTACATGACTTGGATTGGTTCTCACCTAGGAAACACCCCAAACTTAAGGAGGATTAACCCAATAGGACACCCTGTGACCTTCTCCAAACCTGACATGTTAGATTGCATAATGTCTTTGCGCATTTGTCTGGGTAAAGGGGTGTTTTATGCACATGTTTGGGTAATTTAATTATTGGATATGATTTACATGTTATGATCCCTGGTACTTATGAACCCCTAAAGGACGTACTTCTTATTGTTGCAGGACCTTGTCGGGTGGACAGGTACACATGGGGGAATGATTAGCTTAGACCTTCATGGAGATGAAATCCCAAAGATGGATGTTGTAACCCCAGCCAGGGACAAGAAGACATCAAAGATTTGCACCAAGAAGAAAGAAGGGTGTCACCTTGGAGGCACCCCGACAAACCTAGACCCAGGGGGATCTTGTTTTTCCACTGGGACGTTGACCTTTGAGAGCCCATGACGTCACCATCATGACCTTAGACGTCATCCAGAGATAGGGTTTGCATTTTGAGGGCATTTATGAGCTAGTTGGCACATGTGGGCATCATCCAAGGCCTTTGGAGGCCAAACATTCAACATCTGGAGCCTAATGTTCCACCTTAGGTGCTCAATGTCACCCTAGAAGGGCATGACGTAAGAAGTGTTTTTAGATGTTAATGAATTTTATTTATGTCTAATTTGAATTTATTTGTAAATTGGTCAGGTTGGCCTTTATTTGACCTGAAATTAATTAAAGGTCATCAGTTTTGTATAAATAAACATAAAATACATTCATTTTTATCATTACAACTCCTCACACAAGAGGAGCAGTATGAAATTTTTGTCGTAGAAGAGYTATTCGCTGAAATTGTGAGGCACACTCTTGTATAAGGCTGAYYTTTTGCAAGTGGATCAATCTTGGAAGCTTTTATGGTGATCTTGCATGGTATTTTCATGATTATTCTTGGTGCAAGTAAGTAAAATMTGCATTTTTGTCATTTATTGAATGGTTTATGTATGGTTTTATTTGCTCATACAAGATTATGAAATTGCATGGTATACTTAATGCTTGAAGTAAGGAACTTAATTTGCTACTTTCTTACTTTATATTTGTCAAGCTTTTCATCGAATTGATCTAGTAACTAGTGAAACCCTAGAGCCCTAGTTTCCTAGCACTCTAAGGTTTTGAGCTAGTTATATTTTCCTAAGTTCTTATCCCATAAAAAGCCTAAGGAGAGCAAGGTGTTATGGCCTAGAATTGCCTACACCCTAGTATCTTGTTTTCTTGAAAAAATTCATAGGACGACCTAAGTTACTACTTCTCTTATGCATTCCTCTTAGACTTTTGTGCACTATCAAAATTGATTGCAGCCTTAGAAGAAGTCATCCACTTGACTCCATAAGACCTAGAAGGCACTAGTTCCAGCCTCTCTCTTATTGAAGGATTGATTAAACACCCAAACTCTCTTCCTTAAAGCTTCTGCTAATTTCTATTAACCCTCAACTAGACTAATTCATTAACTATAACTACTTCTTATTGAAAATCATTTCTATAGTCATACAAATTCATGTTAAATTGATGCATTTACCTACATAACTCACACTTAGCTCATCCGGAAATCACTTGTGACAATTGTCAATCAATCTACTAGATAAATGTCGAGTTTGCACTGGAATTTGTTGTTGTTACAAAAGATTGCTACAGTGATCTAACTACAACAAATTATATGCAAAAGTGATATTAAATGCTAGCTAAACATTGTCAACTTTGCTTGTGACAATTTATTATCAATTTGCCCAGTCAAAGTTACTTTTTCTTGTCTTTTTCAAGGAATTTCAAGGCATAGTTCTTGTGGTTGTTACAAAATATCCATTGTTGTTATAAATTGTTACATAGTTGCAACTTTATATCAGCTAGCCCATTTTTTGAAGATTCATGGTCTTAAGAAGAACTAACATCATATTTTGTATTTGAAATCTACCATATTTTCTTTGTTGTCTTGTTATGGGCATGCACACTCCAGTTTTTACAGTTGCTTCTGTTAGAATATGAAAGAATGTGCTCGTTTTACCATTGACAATATCATTATTGTCACCCAACTATAGGCCTAAGCCACCCTCCGAGCACCTTGACCTTGACAGAGAAGAATCCTGGTAGCAATCCAATAGCCAAGCAAGGCTAATGCACCAAGCAAGAAGTAACCAAAGCTTATCAAAGAGTCCAGCCCAAAATTGGCGCAACACCTTCCCTAGGACTTGTGCACAAGACTGTCAAACTGCAGTGCGCACAAGTGACTTCTACAATTCTGAGAATGTGTCAAATGAGAGACTGGCCCTCTGTATTTATAGTATTCCTGGCAGACTTTCCTGGGCCGACTTCTCTCTCTAGGTACTAATTAATTCATATTAATTATCTCTCTTCAGCCGACACCTCATCTAGGGTTACTTTCATTTCTTTTCTTTCTTCCGAAACATTCTAATCTTATCAAAGGTCACAATAGAGGTTTATACCTCCCGAAGCTACCATAAAGGTCACAATAGAGGTTTATACCTCCCGAAGCTACCATAATATCAGCATTGCCTCCTAGCTAAGGAGGTATGGTCTTGAGCACAAACAAACCATTCAATTGGTAGCATCACGAGCACCGTCATTATTATCCAACTGGATAATCTCCATGACAACAAGTACAATATCAATTGATAGAACACAATTGTTCTTTATCCATGGTAGTACACAACTACTCAAACCGTGACACAGTCACAAACAGTGGAACATATCCACCACAACAGCATATCTCTACTGTTTGGAGATATGCAATCTCCATAACAATCATCTGATATCAACCTGCACATATAATATTGTTAAAATAAACTAAATCATCTGGGCCAATTTTTCACTCACATCTGTGAGATCTGAAAGAATATCTGCCCTCGGAGTAGAACATCAACAATGGGATATCTGGCTTATTCTTCTCAAACAAGGAAGAATGATTGTTCTGATTTCTGAGCCCTGAACCATTTCTATGACACTAAACAAAGTGTGACCTGGAGAGAATGAATCTGCCCTAAGGAATGCATGTCCCTGATTGTTGAGCCTGGACCATTCTTCCGACAATAAACAAAGTGCAACCTGGAGAAAATGGATCCACCCTAAGGAATGGTTGTCCGGACTATTTCCCATGTTAACCACAAGAGGAAAAGACTGTCATGTACCAACCTCCAAAATGAACCATTCCTCATGTTAACCACAACGAGAAATTGTTGTCCGGCGAGATGGGCCAGTCTTCTTGAGTAACCCTAAAGAAGAGAGACTGCCCTAGACCACTCCCCATGTTAACCACAATGGGAAGTCGTTGTCTATGGTACATCAACAATCTGGACCATTTTCCGAACTGGAAAATGTCTGTCCGTCAGAAATCTCAATCCACTTTCCGAACAAGAAAGAATCTGCCCAAGTTGGACTATTTTTCAATCTTGAAAATGAATGTCCTCAATAATATGTCAGTGCTCCCTCCCAACCTGGAGAGTCATTTCTTCCCTTTCAACTAAGGAAGTTATTTCCACGATCCCCATCTTTTCCCGGAAATATGCAAACTTTATTATGGAGAGAGGCTTTGTCGGGATGTTTGTTGTCTACTCATCTGTGGGGATATACTGGAGCTTTAATTCTCCTCCCTAAACTTTATCTCGAATAAAGTAATATTTGATCTCAATATGTTTCGACCTTTCATGAAACACGGGATGTTCTGATAATCTTATACAACTCTGATTATCACAATGTATTATGGTCGAATCTGAAATCTGGTCCAATAGATCGGAGATTAACTTTCTCAGCCATATTGCTTATGTGCATATTTCACATGCTGTGATATATTATGCTTCTGTTGTGCTAAGTGTGACAGACTTATGTTTCCTGCTGCCCCAAGATATCATAGCGGAGCCCAAGCTGAAACACATACCTGAAGTACTTTTTCTGTCTTCTACACTTTCTGCCCAATCTGAATATGTAAATCCATGAAGTTATATATCACTGGATGCAGTATATCTTAAGCCATAGTTTATTGTCCCACGAATATATCTTAGAACATGCTTTGCAGCTATCCAATGCTCATGCCTCGATTCCACCTGGAACTAGCTTAGTGTATTCACGGCAAAGCAAATGTTTGGTCGAGTATTTACCAAATACATCAATGACCCAATCAATTGTCGATATAGTGATGGATCTACTGGATCAGGATCTGGATCTTTTACTTTTCTTATATATGTAGTCATAGGAGTGTCCATGGATATGCAATCCATCATCCCAAACTTCTGAAGAATCTTTATTGCGTATTTTCCTTGTCCAAGGAATACTTCACCACGCTTCTGCCATACTTCTGGTCCCAAGTATTAATGCATGAGACCTAGATCTTTCATATCAAATTCAGAAGCTAGTTCCTTTTTGCACTGGATGATGAGAGACTCTTCACCTGTTATGAATAGATCATCAACATATAGTAATAGGATTACAAGTGCATTGTCCACGACTTTGTAGTAAAGGTTTGGATCTACATGACTTTTGAAGAAGCCCAGTCTTGTTAAATAGCTATCCATTATGGCATACCAAGCCCTTGGAGCTTGCTTGAGTCCATATAAAGTTTTTTCTTTAATCTGCACATGTGAGTGTCTTTGGAATGTACTTCAAACCCTTGAGGTTGTTCAATATATACTTCTTTGATTGCTCCATTGAGAAAAGTTGTCTTTACATCCATCTGATGTAAGTTCCATCCCATGGAAGCGGCAAGAGATATAATAGCTCTAATGGAAGTATATCTAGCAACTAGAGCAAATGTTTCGTCATAATCTTCTCCCTCCTTCTGGGAGAACCCTCTAGCTACGAACCTTGCTTTATATTTATCCACGCTTCCGTCTGTTGCATGTTTGATCTTATATACCTACTTGGAAGTTACCACTGGTTTTTCTTTAGGTCTAGGTACAATTTCTCATACATCATTTTCCATAATGGATTGGTGTTCTTCCGTCATAGCTTCTTTCCATTGTTTCTTTTGAACAACTTCTTCAAATGTGGTAGGTTTTTCATCTAGAAGCTTCGTCATATAAACTACATAACTTGAGAATCTTTTAGGCTTCTTGCTTTTTCTGAATGTTCCTTCGAGAACCTTAAGTCTTTTTGCATCTTTGTAAGGTAGTTTCAAGCCAAGCCAGTCATTTCCTCGTCTTAGGTATGGTGTCTGAATCAATGGTCTCACATGGTTGCATAGAATGATCAGGTTGTTCTTTTTTGTCATCTTGGTTTTTTGTGTTTTCTTCAATAGGTTCTTCAATCTCTTCTTCTTCTATAGTTTCTTCTATGGATTTCTTGAAGGCCATCTTTTCATTGAATGTTACGTATCTGTTGACTTCGATCTTGTGTTGTTCTGGAATATAGATTCTATAAGCCTTGGATGAATTGCTATATCCCACGAATATCCCCTTCTTTTCTAAGGGTTCTAGTTTATTTCTTTTATCCTTGGGAATGTGAGAGTAAATAGAAGCTATTCACATGCATCAAGTATATTGGAAGCATGGTGGATGGAACCCATCACCCTCACCATTGTACCACAACACCGATAACCAAATTCTCTTGCTTATATGATCATCATTTTCAATACAAATAAAATTAATTTTCAAATTGTTACACTCCTAGAAAATTGTTTTCAAGTTAATGAGAAAAAATGTCCATGTCTTCACAATATGACAAGACCAAACAGAACATTTAACTCCGGAAACATAAGCAATGATGATAGTAGCAACATATATAAGTATGCTAGAAAGACCATATAACAATTGGTAACAGCAGGGTTTTACGAAGTGTTGATTTCTATTGTATCACATGAAAACACTGCTTATGTGAGACTAAATTCATTTAACAAAAGCAACGACGGAAAAGCAACATAATTTATATTGAACTAATTGAAGACATTGTTTAATTCATTTAATACTAGATTTCACTAATGGTTGCCTCCAAGGATTTAGTCTCTAAAAACTTGTAAGTAATAATATATTCCCAAATATGTTTTCATCTTAATATATGCTCCCCAACCATCATTTAGGGAGAAGGATCTGCAACAAAGCATAATATGAAGTCCCTAAAATCTGAAGTACAAAGTCCCCTAAATTTGAAACTTCAAGAAACTATAAGCAAATTCTGTCATAGAATCTAATATTGCAAACCAGAACCCTACTTCCAAATCTGTTTTCATATTATATATGCTCCCTAACCACCTTTTAGGGAGAAGGATATGCAACAAAGCATAATACTAAGTCCCCAAAATTTGAAGTACAAACTCCCCTAAATTTGAAACTTCAAGGAACTATAACCAAATCCTGTCATAAAAAACTAATATTGCAAACCAGAACCCTAATTCCAAATATGTTTTCATCTTATATATGCTACCTAACGACCTTTTAGGGAGAAGCATATGCAATGAATCATTAGAGTCCCCAAATTTTGAAACTTCAAGGAACTATAAGCAAATCCTGCCATAAAAAGCTAATATTGCAAACCAGAACCCTAAATATACAAGGTCGATAAGAATCTAGAAAACATCAATCTATCAAGCAATATTGGTCAATATAGGGCATTTCACCTTTTCAATTCTTTAAGACAAACATGTACCACTTCTTGCATGACTAATCTCTGCAATATTAATCAGTAAAGGGAATTTCACATTGTCAATACTTTCAGCCAAACATGTACCACCTTTTGTATGACTACAATATCCAACTTTCTTGAAATGTTAGTATGTTGAATGCTATCATATTGCAGAAATCCCAACCTTTTTTTCTGCCTAAAGTTGAAATTCAGTGAAATCATGTATATAAGAAACTTTAAAATCTCCATGTTTTGTATTGGCGCATTTCAATTTACAAAAAGTAATTGCCCAGGAGTTTACCATACTGATATCAACTAAAATTGATTGAAAGCATCATTACTCAAGAGACCCACTTCTAAGAATAGGAGAATAGCCTCATTCAATTATGCAAATGCCAATCACCAATAAATTGAAGAAATATACACTCAATGGCTTCTTGTTGAGTGTTAGAAGACTTTTTCAACAACTTTGAATGAGTTTGAAGGTTTCTCAATCAGCGATTGAGAGAAGGCATGCATTTCACTGCCCACACGTGGCTAGCTTTATATTATATAATAATCCATTTCCCTATAACCAGTGCTTTTGTAAACCTTCCACAGTTCTTTACAGACATAACAGTAAACACCATGTCCTTGATTTAAATCTTCAAAATGTGCAGACTACAAAATTGCTTGCTGTAGATAAAATAAAAAGGATGAAAATTGTTCTTGAAATCTAATATAGTTTCTGCATCTATTATTTTGTTAGGCATATTTCATGTCTACAAGTCCCTTTGCTATGACAACCTAGTGCTTCCTTGACACTGATATAGGCAATGGAAACGGAAATGACATAGCCTCATGGAATTTATAACATGCTTGTCTAAGAAAACTGTTCATGCGAAAAAAGTCCTCCTTGGAAAAATGCAAGTTCTAATAACAAAGATCTAATCTTATTACTAAGTGCCTTTGTTGACGCATGCAAAACAAATTTGCTAAGTTCAATGCAGTATTGTTAAAATAATGCAAGCTCTCTAATACCATTTTAACTAAAGAATTCATATCCACGATAATGAAGAATATTAAGATGAAAGAATTTGTGTATTGAAGAATACAAGCAAATGCATAGCCATCAGTATGTAAGCAAGTTAACAACAGCCAGCATAATATTGGAGATGCGCCCAAAAAAAGCCCTGTGACCTGCACTACACCGGTATGTTCATTACATCTGGAAGACAATGAAAAACCAACCAGTGGTAACACATCGAAAGGGAAACCGTAACATTAAAATCTATTGACAAAAATTAGAAGAGTCCATGTGCATAACCAAATCAGTGTTGGTTTCACAAACATTTACGTAATGCTATTTAGTACATTTCTATGTTGTTAGTCTAACTCTATTTATCTGTTCCTGTGTTATTCAGCTAAGGAGAGAAAAGGTATCTTAGTGAAACCATTTGGAAACAGGAAAAAGCTAAAGCTTTGAAAACTTGCAGGATGAAACTGTTTCATGTTTAGAGATAAAATAATGAAATTAGAAAAGAGAAATGATAAAAGGGTTAAAATCAGCAAAGAGAGAGATGAAAGCTGCAATTAACTGCTGTTGAAGATAATAGCAATACGAAACTGACTGAGAAAAGGGAGGTTTGGTAAAGCTACAACAAATATGGTGAAGCTTGAAAACAAGAATGAAAATGTATCAGATAACAGATGAAAACTAAACTGCCAAGAAATAACAAGGGGTATAAAAAGTTGGGAAAGAGATTTTAAGGTTGTTGCTAACTCTGTTAATCAACAACAGAACATGGAATATATGAGATGGTTTCAGAAGTAGTCAAAGAGGTGCCATTAACTGTTCAATTTAAGGCAACCACAGGCTGCTGGAAATAACCAAAAAACTGCTGCTCAACTTGAAATTAGCATCCACAGTAGGCTTTTCTTGCAATCCCCACAGAAAAGATTAATGGTTAACTGAAATAAAGACATAAGCATTGACCTGGATGGAATCTATACACAAGTTAGCATCATACTTATGGGATGTCATTTCACAGCTCCAGACAGTCCAGAGACTTGCAGGTTAACAACTAATTTTCAATGCAGTCTTCTTACAAACAAAATCTCTTCAGAACAAGAAATTGATTATCCAATAAAATCTTGTAACAGCCATCTCTTCGGACCAACAAATTCATCATCTGATACAATCTTCTTACAAACGATACCTCTTAGGACCAACAAATTCATCGTCCATGTCTTCACCTGAAGACAAAATTGTTTTGCCTACATATTGGTCTGCTGAATATTCCTCGGTGGCTTTGCTAGGGTCTTCAGCTGATGATGATGGTAGTCTACCAAATCGTAAACCAGAACGTGTTGATCGCATTTGTTGAGCCAATCCTGTGGGCAGTTGTTCCTCCGTAGCTGAAGCAAGCAGATCATGGGCAACATTGGCATCTATCCCTGCTGACCCTGATTCAGGTTGTAGCGATTCTGGAGTGACAATCCTCATTGCTGGTACAGATTTGCCTGAATTCTTTGGCAGATTCTGCCTTAATATATCAGCAGTTTGATTCTTTGGCAAATTCTGTCTTAAGCGCACAGAATTTGAAGTTTGCTTAACATGAGACAAGGGAGTGTCATCATCTTCTTCTTCTTCTAGTTCATCACCATCAGATTCACTATGTACATCTTCCTCATCTGTTGTGTCATGTCCTTCAAAAAGTTTCTTTCCCTTGATGTTTTTGCCCTTTCTTGGACGAGGGATATGATGCTTTACTGCAGCTGTTTCTTTTTCTCCTGCACATATAGACATCACAATAATGTCATTAAGATGCATTCAAGATATATGACCTCCAATCCTGTGAACTTCAATACTAAATTCAAACTGAGATCAGATGGGATGGTCAAATACTGGGTCTTTGAGTCCGTCAAGAAATCTATGGCCATCAGACAACATGCAGAGTGAAGAGAACGAGTGAGCATGAGCAAAACTTTCTTTGTTAAAAATGAGAACACATGAAGAACAAGTGCAAAATATATGAGTAGGGTCTTTGTCCACAACTAGGGAGCATTTCAAGAACTTGATTGGAAACAGTCATTTTATCAGTAATTAGCCCCTTCTGACTAACTGAACTAAGACAAATGAACACTAGCACTTCCTGATAAAAAAGAGATATAATTATGAAAAGTCCTCTAATATCCTCATTATTAGAGGATATGATACTTAGCAGAAGAGAAAAATACACAAGGATACCTTCTATTATCTAATGTTTGCCATTTATTAATAGTGCTGAATCTTGATCAACAGTTATGGAGATAGCTGCATAAAATTTCAATTCACTGATAACCAACTTGTCACTCAACGAAATTTCTAGCTATTTGTCTGACATGAACAGCAAGGTGAAACTGATAACTGGACCTAACCCAACATCACCCCTCTCTCATTGATCTTGCCTCATCCCAAGGCAAGCTACAATTATCCCAAGTTGGCCGAGTTTCTGGAAGAGGGCAAAGGGTGTCTGGAACAGATAAAGCACACCCCCAAATTTTGTTGGGGATGGCAATAAAATATATTTTATTCCGAGGAAATAATCTCACCCTACCCTCACACAGTTAAGAGAAGAATTGGGGGATGAGATTTGATCCCGAGACTTCTGTGGACTTAGCACAGGAGCATCTACCAATCTAGCTAACCCTTGGGGCTAAAAATGTTGGAAGCATTCTCATCCCACCCTCCATGTGAGTAACGCCCTCAGATGTGGAAGGGAATCCTGCTGCTCTATCCCGATTCCCATAGTATCCAACATCAATTAGAATTTATTAAGAAGAGTAACTCAGAAGGTCTTCTTCCATGTGTGGCTTCCTACCATGGCAGAGGACAATGAAACTTAGCCAAGTTGATGTGTTAATCTCTTTCCTAAAGTTTACTTAGGAAAAAGTCACTTAAATGTGTTATAACTTATATTTTAATGTTGACTTATTCGGCACTTTTTATAATGTTAAAAGTGAAAATAATCGAAGTGATGGTCTTTTAATCTTGGCCATCCATCTCGTTGTGAGGATGAGGGTTGATCTCAGCCCTTAATCATTTTGGAGATAGGGTTTTCACTTGCTCAATGGAGAAAAAGAAGTCAACTTGGTGGTTGGGGGCATTATTCACTTGAGAGGGCGATTTTCTGGAGAGAGAAGAAGATTGCTCAAGGGTTTGCTGGAGTAAGTTTGCAGAGAGGACAGAGGAGATTTTTCACAGGTGGATTGACTTCATCTGAGCATTTTGCAGAGGCCATACACTTCATATTTGCAGAGCTGTCGTACAGTGACACAGAGCTTACGCAGGCATCCGTACAGCACCGTACAGGTGATGCAGAGGCTTACGCAGGAGCTTTTCAGAGCTGTGTTTGGCTTGTTAATTTCATAGAGGGTCGTACGATTTGTTGAGAGGGTTTGTACTGGGGTTTTGCTCAGTCATTTGGAGAAATTGATTTATACTGTAAGAGATCTCTGTATTCTTTCTGCTGCATATTAAAAATCCACAAACAGAAGAACGGGTTTTCCCACATTGGGTTTTTCCCGGGGTTATTTACCCAAAAATATTTGTGTCTCTCATGGTTGTGATTGCTGTTATATTCTTCATTGTTGATCAGATTTATTTCTGCTGTGCATTTTAAAATTGTGTGAAGAAACCTAGCTGTAGCCACAAAAGAACAATTTCAGAAATTTAAATTAAAAGGAAATAATTTCTGAGTGAAATATTGTTGGAAATATTCGTTCATTTTGCTGGGTTTTAGAAATTTCACAGAATTGAACCTGGATGAGCACAGAGTTACTCCACCTACTTTACTATCAGACCATTAGCTCATGTGCAAGCAATAAGTTATAACATACATATGTATGTGTGTCTAAAAAAAATATAAAATATTGAGAATTCTCAAAAAACATGAATGATAAAATAGAACTAGTTTACTACATGTATATCAAATTTTACCATTTCTTAAGTTGTTTTGTTTTATCACATCTGCCTTTCCAGAATTCAATCTCCCAATCCCTATCCCAAGCACAACAACTCTTTCCATTTCTAGTACCATAAATTTCTTTGTTGGGTTCTCCCGTGTCTTCCCTCTCTATAGTGGTTTGTGAATCCTGCTGAAAATCTATTAGTTCTATTACACCTGTCATTTTCACGCATTCTGTCATGAAGCATTGAATGCTGCAAGAAATCTTTCATTATAAGCATCAATCTTACCAAGGTCATCTGTGGCATCATGACAGATGCTATTCTCGGTGCTTTTCATATCCACTGGACTAAATGGGCTGCCTTATTTGCATCCATCATCTTTATTCTCACACTGCTTATATTGTTGGATTTTCATTAGTTTTGTTAACATTAGATTCACCATAGCATTTTGATCTTCTTTTAACATTCAATAGCCATATACTGAAATATATAAGCAGCAGATAAACAAGCACAAGAAGAGACAAAGATTTATCCTGGGAAACCCTTCTCCACAAGGGAGAAAAACCCAACAACTTTTGTTAGAGAGAATATCCTTTCCAATACAATATAACCAAGAACCAAATCTATCCACTGGAGAAAACTAATAAAGAAGAATACTTATCTCCACAAGAGATAACCCAGCAATGTAGCTGCATCAAGACCTAGCCAAAGCACTAGAGTAATTTGCCTTCACCAGCGCATCACCAAGACAAAAGATAAACCCTAAACAGGGTTATGAGGAAACCCTAGACAAATTGCGCCCTTCTTCCTTCCTCCTTCACTGGATAGCTGCAACTATTGTTCTCCTCAAGACTTGCGCTATAGATGAGTGAGTGTGTGTATCGAATGAGGAAGGTGTCAGCTTTATTTATACTGGATTGGGCAGGTATCTTTTTCGAACAAGTGTCTCTTCAAGTAGGGCCGACTTGTCTTCTGGAAATTATATTTTCACTTTGTCTTTATTACTTTTCTGTGGGGCCGACTTCTCTTCTGGGATCTTCTAATTTATTTTGAGGCTTCTTTGATCTATTCAATGGTTATTCTCTGACTTCTTGGCATCTTCATCTCTAAGAAAAGTTGTCACGGAGGTGAATACCTCCCGCTACTACCAAAAACATCAACACTCCCTCTTAGCTAGGGAGGTATTCTCCATGATGTTCTCCTCTAGTACTCATAGCCCCGTAGGCTATGCCATGGTCCTCAGACCATGCCATGGTCACGTAGACCATGCTACAGGTGGCATCATCACGTCACACATGGCTACAACCAATGTGGCCCTATCAATCTCGTCCAGGGGCTACAACCCGCTAGAGAACACTAGGGATACAACCTCGTAGTGTGTGTCATCATCGTCAAGGGATACAACCACAAGATGTGTCCACTTGGGCTACACCCCAACAGACGATGGGCTACAACCCATAACATCTCAACCACATGAGCTACACCTCAAGGGTCACTGGGCACCAACCCAGTATGTCATCACAGGTCAACCCAGCTCAATCCATAGAGGAGTACTACCTGGAGATTGTCTCATGAAGTTGATCATACGAGCAACCATCAACACTCCTGCTTAGCGAGAGGGCTATTCTCTACCATTCCAAGTTTTACAGCGGAAGTACTCGAACTTCGACTTGGCAAGGGGCTTGGTGAGAACATCTACAATCTTCTCATCTGGAGGAAGGTACTGCATCAGTACTGTTATCCTCAACATCATGTCTCGAATGTAATGGAACTTGATCTCGACGTCTTTTGAACTGTCATGAGACACTAGATTCTCTGAGAGCTTCACACTACCCAAACAAGCATGCAAGGAGCTTCCAAAGCCACACTACTTTGTGTGATGCCATACACACTGCAATATATTCGGCTTTTGCGGTGCTCAAAGCCACAGAAGTCTATTTCCTACTACACCAGGAAACCATCACAGACCCCAAACTGAAGCAACACTCGGAGGTGCTCTTCTTGTCCGCTGCGCTCCCTGCCCAATAAGAATCAACGTATCCCTGCAATCTCATGTCAATAATGGAAGCATATCTCAAGCTATATCCAATTGTGCCTTGCAAGTATCTCAACACATGCTTCGCAACTACCCAATGCAACTATCTCGGTTGACTCATGAACTGGCTAAGTGCACTCACTACATAGCAAATATCTGGTCTAGTGTTAACCAAATACATCAATGATCCAATCAATTGTCTGTATATAGTTTGGATCAATCAAGTCTGAACCGAAAGAAGGCTCACTCAACTTCTTCAGATTCGACACCATCGGTGTAGCCATGAACTTATAGTCCAACATCCCAAATCTCCTCAAAATCTCAACTGTATACTTCCACTGACTCAGGAAGATCTCATTAGTTCTTTGCCACACCTCTAGTCCCAAGAAATAGTACATCATGCCAAGATCCTTCATTTTAAACTCAGAGGCCAACTCATATTTGCACCAAGCAATGAGGCTCTCTGCTCCGGTTAGAAAAAAATCATCAACGTATAGGATCAAAATCAGGGACTCACCATCAACAACCTTATAGTGCAAGTTGGCATCAGTAACACTCTTGTCGAGACCCAAACTCATCAGGTATCCATCAATCCTCGCATGCCAAGCTTGAGGTGTTTGCTTGAGTCCATACAGGGCCTCCTTCAACCTGCACACATGGGACTTCTTCCCATGAATCACAAAACCATCTGGTTGCTCGATCTACACCTCAATCTCTTTGTTGAGGAAGGTTGTCTTTGTTGAGTTTTCAATGAGCTATGGTTCATGCATTCTCTTTAAAAAATTTGTTTAACTTTTACGTGAACCATAACTACTGCAGTAAAACAAGATCACAAGAAGAATAACCATGCACAAGCACACATGAAGTATCATGGGAAACCCTTCTCAACAAGGGAAGAAAACTCAGCCAATCCTTTGCTATATTCTTCAAGAGAAAGACCTCCCACACCATCACCAAACCTAGCACACAAGAGGGTGTTGTAATTCTCATAATTTAAGACCACAACTTCTGAAATCATGACATGACACAATGATTAGTGTGTTTCCTCAATGGGGATTCACCTTTATTTATATAAGACTTGTCACATCAAATGATGTGTCTATTGGCACAATAGGACTGACCTCAATAACTCAAAATATAATTAATAATTACCATATTAATTATCTTTTATATTAATTATCTTTTCCATTAGTTATCTTTTACATTAAGGTGGGGCCGACCTATACTCTTTACATAACAAATAGGGTTACAGGTAAGTCTGACTCTTGAACAATATAGCAACGGATCTCATACACCCACTAGTGTTCAACAACTAGGGGCACATCTATCTGTGCTCAGCCACATGGATGTCTCTCTATCTCACTGCATCAAACAGGAGAACCACACTCACTAGTGCCCAGCCACTAGGATCACGTTCACATGTGCTCATCCACAGGCACATCCGACTCAACAGATCTTCTTTCTCACTGCGTTGCACGGGAGGCTCATCTGGAGTTCATCATCTCAACTCTCTGCTCAGAGGAGGCTACTATGTCATTTCATTTATGTCTCAGAACGATGCACCTAGCTCATGGGATTTCACATGTTCACCTGTGCTCAGCCACAGGCATGTCCAACTCAGCAAATCTTCTTTCTCACTGCGTTACACAGGAGAATCATCTAGAGTTCATCTCAACTCTCTGTAAAGAGGAGGCTAGCACAACGTTCCAGTTCTATATCAGATAGGAACCACAGACCCAACTCAAGGGCTCTCTCTTAGGTCTGTGTCCTGGAGGATGTCTCACACAACTGTAATCATCAACACTCCCTCTCAATTAGGGAGGCATTCTCCAC
>ML800133.1:59982-71603 GCA_009831015.1 Picea engelmannii
AATGACATGATTAATCCACAATGGGGATTTAATCCAATAACAAAATAATAAGAATGCTCTTCGCAGTTACATTATTTCAACAATAATAGGATCCATCTCATGATCAAATAAATCTGTTAGAAGCCACATTGCTTCGCAGACTAGCACACTCAATGCTATATACTCTGCTTTTGTGGTACTCAAGGCCACAGAGCTTTGTTTCTTGCTGCACCAGGAAACCATGGTCAACTCCAAGGTAAAACAACAACCGGATGTGCTCTTCCAATCCACTGTACTCTTTGCTCAATCTGTATCGGCATATCCCTGCAAACTCAAGTTCACACTAGAGGCATATCTCAGGCCATATCCAACTGTGCCTCGTATATATCTCAATACATGCTTTACGGTTATCTAGTGAGTCTGTCTCGGCTGACTCATGGATTGACTAAGCGCATTTGCTACATAGCATATATCAAGTATGGTTTTAACCAGATACATCAATATCCAATCAGTTGTTGATACACATGTGGATCAATCTAGTCTGAATCATCATCATTTATTTTTCGTCAAATTCATCACCATGGGTGTAGACATGGATTTGCATTCTGTCATACTGGACTTCTTTAATATCCCCACTGTATATTTTCCTTGACTTAGGAAAAGTCTCATTGGTCCTCTGTCATTCTTCTTGTCCCAAGAAGTAGTGCATCATACCCAGATCCTTCATCTCGAAATTAGAAGTCAAAGCTTGCTTGTAACAACACGGCTTTTTGAATAAGTCATCAAAATCAAGCTCTCGTCACCAACAATGTAATAGTATAGGTTTGGATCAGCAACACTCTTGCCGAAACCCAAGCTTCATCAAGAATCCATTTATCCGATGTAGTTTCCAACTCATGGATGGTAGTACAGATGGAAGTGCATTGAGCTACTGGATCAATATGTCTCATCATAGTTTACTCCCTCTGCTTGTGAGAATGCTCTTGACTACAAGTCTTGTTTTGTATTTCTCAACACTTCCATCAGTTGCATGTCTTTCTATCTCTTGCAGAGTTTGTCAAGCCCAGACAAGCCTTTTATGGCCTACTGCAAAGTCTCTGGGAATATCAACTGGAACAACTGGATCAACTTGGATCAATAATTGTCTCCCTCTTAACTGTTGAGGGGGAGAAGGTATTTGTCTTTTCATTCTTCTCAAATAGTTTTGAATCCCTCTGAGTTAAGTGACTTCCTCGAAAGTCTTTAAGAAAAAAACATCTTCCTTTGTTGCTAACCTACCTAGAACAAGGAAACAAACGAAAGGAAACAAGACAAGAATATCTCCTCGAGGAGATTCATGAGTACATCTCTAGAATCAAAACAATTTAAGGATTGTTGTCACAACTACAACACCTACTTGTAATGTAGCAGGATAATTAAAACAATCAAACCTGGAGTCTTCACTTCCAGTGTGTTGTTCTTCTGTATATACTGAGATCCCTCTGGATCCACGATTGCACCAAGGGTTCCTTCCTCCTGCAAGTACCGTTATGACAATGATGCAAATAATATATATATGTGCATACCTGAGAGTGTACACCAATGGAGGTTTTGCTTGTTTATCAATGTCATGATGAGCAATGGCATTCCTTGACTTCTCTTGGGGTGGCTAATGTTGCTTTCTTTGCACATTATCGGCTCTCACATCAACTGTCTTCAAGCTTTCATTATTTGGACAGTACTTTATGTTTGATAATTTGTCAAATGGATGACACATCCATTTCTTCATCATTTTCTGATTCTATGAAATGAATTAGTACTTGAGACTATTCTTTTCCTTTCAATATAAAACACAATACATCTTCTCTATCCGTCTATGATTGCTTGTGTTAGGTCAAGATCTTTTATAAACAAAAATGTTCATTCCTTGACAATGTTCCTTATTACTGAATGCTAGTTATGACTCCATATTTACGATGTTCATGTCTCTTAACCATAATCTCAGTAATCTAATTTATTGCAAGGAATCTTTTAGCCAATCACACTACTTCCAGTAGATGGCTTTTATGCTTAGCTTGTATACCTGTCACTTTTGCCCTTTTGGATGGTTCTATATGTAGGTAGTATAGGTCTTAGAACAGACCTTAACCTTTACAACAAGTTTTGAAGCTTGCCTCAATATCCTCTGAGCATCTGATTATCAACTGAACCACATTCTCTAGATTAGTGGATGTTTTCTTTTTCACTTCTCCGCATTACAAAACCACAACTCTCTGCAATCTTCTTACTCCTGCTCTTCACTCCCACTTGAAGGGCTACTATATTGTCCCTTTCATATTTTGGGCGTCTAGGTTCTATGCAATGACTAACAAGGGGTTTAGATAGTACTCGGCAATTCACTCCCACTGCAAGTGATGGCATTCGAGCCCACGATATGATCATTGAGTTTTGTTTGAAGGGCTTTGCATGAAAACACATCCCTTTGTGTCTTGATATAATACTTATATGTAAGATTCTACTCCACCAAACTCGATTTTGAAAGGCCGCAGCAAATAGGGCAAACAGGTTTTACGTTTGCACTCCTTTTCCTTAATAAAGTTTCACCTCAGTCCCTCGGAAATCAATTTTCCAGTAACGCCACAGGTCTGCGATTTAAGCTTCCTTAAATATGTGGCCACAGTTTTGCGGTTAAGTCTGTAAGGTTTTGTTGCTAGGCACCCAGACTTCCGCGACAGCTTTTAGAGGCCTGTGGCCCCCTTATTTGGACATACGACCCTCCTCCTAGGCTTCGGCCTCCTCTCCCATACACCTCGGTTGTCGTTCAAGTGTTTCTCCTTTGCTGTGGTCTCCTTTAACCAGGGTTTGGCCTAGGCTAGTAGGCCTGCGGTCATCTTCAAAATTTTGTCTTAGGGTCTGGTCATTTCCTTCTACCACAAAAAATTTAAGGAGGGTCTGGCCCTTCCCTTGAGCTGGTGGTGGGGTACCACATAAATTTAAAAGAGGGTCCAGCCCTTTCCTTCTATGCAATGGCAGTGAGGGTTTACCAATCTTTTAGGTGACCACAGTCTTCCTTCAATCTTGAGAAAGTGGTATTCTTCAAGACCTGCTCTAATACCATGTTCAGTTTTCAATGAGCTATGGCATATGCATTCTCTTTAAATTTTATGTTTAACTTTTACTTCAACCATAACTACTGCAGTAAAACAAGATCACAAGAAGAATAACCATGCACAAGAACACAAGAAGTTTCCTGGGAAACCCTTCTCAACAAGGGAAGAAAGCCCAACCAATCCTTTGTTATATTCTTCAAGAAAAAGACCACCCACACCATCACCAAACCTAACACACAAGAGGGTATTGTAATTCTCATAATTTCAGACCACAACTTCTGAAATCATGATAGGACACAATGATTAGTGTGTTTCCTCAATGGGTATTCACCTTTATTTATATAAAACTTGTCACATCAAATGATGTGTCTATTGGCACAATAGGGCCAACCTCAATAACTCAAAATATAATTAATAATTACCTTATTCATTATCTTTTACATTAATTATCTTTTATATTAATTATCTTTTTCATAAGTTATCTTTTACAATAAGGTGGGGCCGACCTGTACCCTTTACATAACAAATAGGGTTACAGGTAAGTCTGACTCTTGAACAATATAGCAGCGGATCTCATACACCCACTAGTGTTTAGCCACTAGGGGCACATCCATCTGTGCTCAGCCACATGGATGTCTCTCTATCTCACTGCGTCTCACAGGAGAACCACACTCACTAGTGCTCAGCCACTAGAATCACATTCATTTGTGCTCATACATAGGCACATCCAACTCAACATATCTTTTTTCTCACTGCGTTACACAGGAGGGTCATATGGAGTTCATCATCTCAACTCTCTGCTCAGAGGAGGCTAATACATCGTTTCATTTCTGTCTCAGAATGATGCACCCAACTCATGGGATTTCACACGTTCACCTGTGCTCAGACACAGGCACATCCAACACAGCAGATCTTCTTTCTCACTATGTTACACAGGAGAATCATTTGGAGTTCATCTCAACTATTTGTAAGGAAGAGGCCAACACAACGTTCCAGTTTTGTCTCAGACTAAGTTGCACGAAACGGGGAAACGTTTCTAAGTTTTCGAAACCAGGACGATACGAAACAGGCCCCAAAAAATGGAAACGTCGGGGGAAACGCCATATATAAAAAAATCAAAATAATATGTATGTATGTATATATATATATATATAGTTTTTTTTTTAAATAAGACATTATATTGCAAGAAAAACATAATGATGCAAAAAAAATGCAATAATGATGCAAGAAAAACATGGAAAATGCAAAAACATATATATATAATTGACTGTTTGGGGGCCCCACGACCCCCTTTTTTTTCTTATTTTGCCTCAAAGACGCCTGAAATGTCGACCGTACAGGTCGGTACGGCTAGGAAACATTGTCGACCATACCGTACGACGTTTCCAAATCAAGAAATGTTGTATCGTACGGCCGACAATGTTTCATGTCTGTACCAGTGTTTCGTTTTGTTTCGAGGGGGGTACTGTTTCCTGCCAATGTTACTAGAACCGAACCGGAACCAGTAAAACCGGTCGGTCCAACCAGTTCCGAGCCCAGACCGGTCTGAACCGCTCCCTAAAACCGCTTTTGACTGGTTCCATACGGAACCGGTTTTTTTGCCTGAACCGGTCGGTTCCATACGGAACCAGTTTCTTTTGCCAAAGACGCTCGCGAACGGAAAAGTGAGGGGAAAATTGATTTTTTTTAAAAGTTAGGGTTAGGAGCATGCATGGGAAGCTTCTAGAATTGTCTAGAGCCCCTAATGAAGCTATAAAGCCAACCCCACCCCCTCTCTTTCACTCACACTACTCATTTGGCTTCTCTTGAGTTTTTGAGCTAAGGGTTTTTCTTGAGTTTAGAGAGCTGATTGCAGAGCTGAGTTGGAAAGGTTGCTAGACTGCTTTGGAGAGGTGATTGTTGGGCTCATTTTGAGAGTTATTTGCCTCTTTTCTTGAAGCTGATTTGGAGAGTTATTTTGCCGAATTTGGGAGCATATTTGGAGCTGTTTTGGAGCATATTTCTTGGACAGATTTGGAGCTTATTTCTTGGGCAGATTTGGAGCTTTTTTTCAAGGTATGTAAACTATGCACTTACTCCCCTTAAAATTGTTTTTTTTTCTACAAAAAAATTATTGTTGTTTTCTCCTAGGCTCTAGCAATTAAAAACACACGGTTTTTATTTGCAGATTTTCATTTGTTTCCATGGCTCCTAAAGAAAAGAAGGATCCAGCATGGCTTCATTGCCAATTGATTGATGGGCGTATGGTTTGTAATTATTGCCAAAAGGAGGTTGGTGGGGGAGGTATTCATAAGATCAAACAACATCTAGCCAATGCAAGGGGGAATATAAAACCATGCTTGAATGTTTCCGATGAACTAAAAGCTGAGATGATGGGCCTTCTTGAAGGCTTTCAAGCAGATAAAGCCAAGAATAAGAAGGTTCGAAAAGAGGTGGGGAGAAGTAGTGTTGGAACTAGATTTGATAGTAATCCTCAAGATAGAATGCCTAGTTTTGAGGAATCCTCTGTTTTCCCAATCCCTGGGCGTGATCCTTATACCAATCCTAGGAAAGAAGTAGAACATGTTGGTGGAAGTGGTGTTGGTGCATCAGGATCCAAAAGGCCTCGTGGTAACCTTGACTCATTTTTTTTACCCCGCACTACCCCTGGTTCTCAACCCACTATTGATGCCAAATGGAAGATGGAAAGGGAGGTTGTTGGGAATGCATTGCTAGGTGGTGGTATGATGCAGACATACCTTTCAATGCTGCAAGGTCTGTTTATTATCAACTTATGTTGGATGTTGTAGCTTCATGTGGATTGGGCTTCAAGGGACCTGGTTATGAGGATATTAGGGGGAATCTGTCAAAAAATGAAGTTGAAAGAGTAAAGGAATACCTCACATAGTTCAAGGAGTCATGGTCTAAAACAGGGTGCACAATCATGTCTGATGGATGGACGAATCAGCGATCCCGCACCATTCTAAACTTCCTTATTACTTGCCCTAAAGGAACTGTTGCCGTCCTAATACACACTTGCAAACGTGAGCTAAGCCCAGCTCACTTAGTGTGTCCTTGGAGGCACAATGCCTAGGTCCACAACCCACGCTGTCACTTTGACCGGAACCTCCTTCGTCTAGGCTCACTCTTAGGGAAGCCAAGGGAGTAGACCCTAGTTACTAGATAAGATTTAGCGTTTAAATTCTAGGAGTTGATTTTAATTTATTAAGGTTTAGGGGGAGTCTAACCTATGATGCAAAAGCAGCAATGCAAGATGCAAGGTTAGTATGTTAAGCAAGCCCTTTCCCTAAGTCAACTAAGACTAGTGCCTAAGCTTGGGCAAGGGGTCAACTAAATTAAAGGGTGTTTCGTTACAATAGAATTACAAGTTACTTACAAAAAAATAAATATACCAATACTTACAATAAAGAATGCTAGAGATACAATGATACAATACAACAAGCTAATCACATTATTTCAATGTGCAGGATTTAAAGAAGATCAAGGCATTAGCATCATCAACACATTAGGCCTAAGCATGCCCCAATAGCACTTACTCTATTGGACTGCTCCTCAATGGCAACATCAACATTCACAAATCAAAGGAAAACTTAGAAGATTTAAAAGTTAAGGCACAAGTATCCCATAGAGATTATGATACTCAACACTTAGTTATTAAACCCACAAGGTATTATTAGATGAAAGATTGAATTACAAGTATTAAGCCCAAGGTTTAATTACTTAGTGAGTTAGGGGTTCTTGAGATTGAAAATATTTTATTACCCTTATTAGATGTTCACCAAAAACCTCCTCCCACGATTGCCAAATGACTGTTGGATGCTCAAGAAGTGAAGCAACGAGGCCCACCCTAGCTTTGCAGGTCAGCCTGAAAGATTGAGTATTTTACGGAAAGGACACTCCTTCGCGTCGTGAGACCGTCTCCGACCTATCACCTTTCGTTGTCCTCCTCAATCCCTAATTTAGATGGTGAAGATGGTAGTTTAAGGTACCCTATTAAGTCTATTAAGTATGTATATCAATTGGTTAGACTTTTAGGTGTATTTTGAAGTGTTTTAGTGATTTTGAGATGCTTAAAAATGGTGATTTTAGACCAAAACCGAAACTTTTATGAGCTTAGAAAGTGTGTTGTTTAAGCATGAACATGAAGAGCATTAACACATATAAAGCATTTAAAGAGATCTCAATAACGATTTAGTTTATCACCATGCATTACATCATTAACATGAGTAACTTGTTATGAAAGAAAACTAAAGCACAAAAGCAAGGACAACTTGCCAAAAGAGACAAGAGAAAGCTCAAGAGATTTAGTTATGTGCCTACACTATCAACTTATCAACAACACATTCACTCAAGTATGGTGGCAAATGGCCTTAAGGTGTTATAACATGAAAAGAAAAACCATTTACTAAACTATCAAAGCATTAACCATTCAATGTGTGTTGGATTAGAGCATGCAACAAAATAGATCTTAAAAGAGATTATAACATGCAAATAGATCTAAGTAAGTTGATTATGCCCCAAGGGCTTAAGCTTAAAGATTAATGTGTGTGGAGATCTAGATCTAGATGATTTCAACTATTAAAGCATAGATAGATCAAAAGCACATTAAAACCCTAACCTTACAATTTGGGGTATTCCTCTCCCAAAGTGTAGGTAATTATTAAACTTTTAGAAGATAACTTGGAAAGAAAGAGATAAAGAAAGAGAGAAGAGGCAAGCAAGAGAATAAACAAGCATGCAACCACTACAAGAAGCTCACTAACCCCACATCCTAGCTTAGGAGAGTGATTTAGAGATAGAAAAACTCAAAGCTAGATCTTACCCAAACTCACACGTGGGAGGTAGGTCGTAACAATCCTTCTCCCAAGCTATGAGATACTAAAATCAGCAAGAAATGGAGGAAAATATGTTCAAAAAGCTAGAAGAAGTGAAGAGAAAAGTTGAGAATGTTACCCACTTGAAGAGAAGGGAATTGGAGTGTTGTGTGGACGTTTTTGGGGTAGCATAACCCTCTCAACCAAATCTGAACCTGCAAAAACCAGCAAGGTATACTTGCTGGAAATGTTACACACAACAAGCAAAGATGAAGAAAAATTTCTATTTTTGGTAGAAATTTTTCACATAGAAAATTTTGTGAAGAAAGTAGATTTAGATGACCATTCTAAGATGTTAAGCTAGCTGAAATATATATGAAAGGACAGCAAGAAAGAATGAGAAAATAAGATAGAGAAAAGAGGAGCATATGTGTGCTTTAAGGGAGGACTCTTCCTTGAAGCATTCCCAATAAAACCCTCGAGGCCAAACCTGCAAAAACTTAGCAAGATCTATGCATACAAAGATAATATGGCTGAATGTGCTAATAAGATGAAATACTTGCACCATATCTAGCAACTCACATATATAGATCTACAAGAATAGTCGTTGTTAGATCTACTCAAATAAAATACTTTACCCAAGATCTAGGTGATGCATAAATCAAATCAAACATATACAAGTTTACCTCACATGTAGCAAGAACAAAAATACTTGTTGCTCTTCCAATGATCCTCCAAAGTTTCTCCTTTATATTACTCAAGAAAGGGATCTTGGAGAAATACTTGCTCCAAAACCCTAAATGCCAAAGAATGGAAGAAAGATGGAACAAGAGAGAGAGAGAGAGAGAGAGTGGAAAATCAAGTAGCATAACAATAGCTCAAGATATGGTAAGAAATGAGGGTGAGAGGGGTTCTATTTATACTTGGAGAGGCAAATTCACCCCTCTTGGATCAATGCCAAATGTCTACCACCAAGCACAAGCTAGAATCCCAAGGGTAGGGTGCACCATCTAGGGTTTGATCACATGGATCAAGGATTGGATGAGTGAGGGAGTGTTGGGATCAAGCAAAAAGGTAAGTGGGAGGCTAGGAAAAGCATGCCAAGGGATATAATAAGTCTCCCCTTAATTTTTTCATTATTTTTTCACTTTTTGGAGACTTTCTAGAAGGGAAGCACACCACTCTAGGCAAAGTGACGTTTTTGCTTAATGGCTAGGTGAGGGGGTGATGTGAGGGTTGGAAAAGGTTAGGAAAGGTTAGGAAAAATATCTCTCATCTTTATCCATCTTTACATCACCCTTTTAACTCAAAATTACAAAAAGACATTTTTCCAATGTCATGACTTAGCAATTAAAATTGTTGTTTTTAACTGATTGACACTCTTAGTGGACAAACACCTAGCAAAAGTTGTCCGACTGAGCTGAAACTTGATCCAAGGGTGTAGGGGGTCTCATTCCATTTCTTTTGAGCACAAATACCCCTATCAAAAGTCCAAGGACCTAGTTTTTACAATTTTTGCTCAAAAAGAATTAATTAATTAAATAATTAAACCTCCAAACTTACGAAAATTTAATTAAAAATTAATTAATTAAAAAAAACTAATCTAGACTCGAGGGAATTCCGCGAGACTTTCTAAGATGTCTTGCATGGTCATTTACATCATTTCCTAACAATAATTACTAGAAGATAAGCCCATTAGAACGTCGTTCACCACTTTGGAGGAATTATTGCAAGTGTGAGGGAAAAACTCAAGGAAAATCAATAAGGCTGAAAAGCCCAATTGATAACCTGAGAATAAAAAACCCTCGGTGAAAGGAACTCTCCCAATGAACCGATCCCAAGGTAACTGACCTAACTATGACTCATGTAGACCTATTACATTATTGACCCACGCAAGGGTGTGGAAATTCCAGTTACAAAAAGAAGTGTTGGGGTCAAAAATGCCTTGTAGAACCAAAGTCTTCGTCAAATGAGCATCTGATGATGCATCTCTTCATGGCACATGGAGTCGACCCCCTAGTTGGAGAGGCGGTCAATAGGAACTATGTTCCTTAAATCAGTGGATGCATCTGATCAAGTGAAAGATGCAAATTTACTATTTCGTCTTTTGGATGAAGTAGTTGAGGAGGTCGGGGTGCAGAATGTTGTACAGGTTATCACAGATAATGCTGCAAATTATGTTGCAGCTGGAAGGATGTTAGAGGAGAAACATCGTACCATTTGGTGGACCCCTTGTGCAGCCCATTGTTTGGCCCTCATGCTTGAGGATATTGGGAAAATTGAATGGGTGAAAAAAACAGTGGAACAAGGTAAAAGCATAACAAGGTACATTTACAACCACTCATGGGTTTTGAACCTTATGAGAAAAAACACTGATGGAAGAGAGCTTGTCAGATCATCTATCACACATTTTGCAACGAATTTTCTTACGTTGCAATCCATGATTGACCAAAAAGCCAACCTGAGGAAGATGTTCTCTTGTGATGAGTGGAATGCATCTCAATGGAGCAAGAAGGTCGAAGACAAAGAAATTGTTGAAAAAGTGTATGAGAAAGCATTTTGGAAAAGGGCAGAGGAGATAGTGCTATTTAGTGCGCCTCTTGTGAAAGTCTTGAGAATGGTGGATGGTGATAAACTAGCCATGGTTTTTGTTTACGAGGCCATGGATCAAGCCAAGGAGGCAATAAAGGAAGCATATCAGGGTAAAAGGCAAAAGTATCTTCCTTTGTGAAGAATCATTGATGAAAGATGGAATAAACAACTCCATCGACCTTTACATGTTGCTGGATATTACTTGAATCCCAGGTAAGTACTAAGTAATTTCAAAGTTTTTAAGAGATATTATTAAATTTTAATTTGCAAATGTTTAAACTTTAGCTAATGTTTCAAAGTTCAAACTCATTGACTCTTAAGTTTTAACTCTTTGAAAGGTACCATAACATAAAAGATTTTGAAGCAGATGGGGAGGTAAAAGAAGGATTATACAAATGCAATGAGCGCATGGTCCCTGATTCCAACAAACAATATGAGATACACAAAAAACTCTTGCATTTCAATGAGAGTATTGGTACCTTTGGCATGGCTATCGTTGTTCGAAGTAGAGCAAGAGATCCACCAGGTACGTAATTGTAAAGTCTTTCAAAGTTCCAATTATATTATTCATGGCAAAAATCAAATCAAACTTTCAAAATCCTTTGCTAAATCTCTTTTGTCTTTACATGCAGCTTATTGGTGGCAGCAATTTGGTAGCCAATGCCATGAATTGCAGAAATTTGCAATTCGTATATTGAGCCAAACATCCAGTGCTTCTAGGTGTGAACGCAACTGGAGTGTTTTTGAGCGTATACACACCAAGAAGAGAAACCGTTTAGAGCAAAAACGGTTGAATCATATGGTCTTTGTTCAGTATAACCTTAGGTTGAGGCACAATCAATTGATGAACAAGATCCCTGAATCCAGCAACATATTCTTGGATGATGTTGACCCCTCATCAGATTGGGTTGTGGAGACTCAGCCAACAGCTTTTGACCATGAAGACCTTTCTTGGATGGATTTGGATCCCAAGCCACATCAAGAGAATGTGTGCACCGATGTTGCACCTGTATCTTTGCCTTCTGGACCAAGGGAATCAAGCTAGGCTCAAAATCCCCCTGTTCAGTCTACTCATGTTGAGAATGTAGATGATGACTCCGAGTCAAACTCTGAGTCCTCTGACTCTGACTTTCAGTATGCAGATTCA
>ML800133.1:79524-92870 GCA_009831015.1 Picea engelmannii
TGAAGTGCCCAACCTTAGGTTTCACTTCAGTGAAAGCCTCCTCGAGAGTCATGTTCTTCAAAATCCAAGTCTGAAGATCACATAGTATAAGTATCCACTCAAAGAGCAATTGTCATAGGCCCACACAAATCTGAATGCACCAAGTCCAAGATCCCCTTGGATCTATTGTCACTGCCTGGAAAAGATCCCTTGGCATTCTTGCCAAGAGCACAACCTTTGCAAATGCCATCATGCTCTACACGGAACATTGGAAGACCTGTCACCATCTTCCCTAGAGCAAGAAGAGCTCTATAATGCAAATGAGTTTAGGAGCTGCTAACTAAACTCAACATTAAATTAGAATTGTTTATTCCTCCAAGTGGGTGCAAAGCCCCAACAACAACAATTCTGAGCCCCAACTCTATATAAAGGGGTTTTCACAAAGTAAAAATTGCAATGTGAGTGCCAACAAAAATTCCCACATGCCTGACACCAAGGTCAATGTGAGAATACCTCCTCGATGCTAAAAAACATCAACACTCCCTCTTAGAGAGGGAGATATTCTCCACGACTCCTAGCTTGTCTCTGAAGTAGACAAACTTCCCCTTCACTAGGGGTTTTGTGAGAATATTTGCAATCTGATAATCTATGAAAATCCATTGGAGCTTTACAGCTCCCTTCTGCACCCTATCTTTGACGAACTGGTATCTGATCTTAATATGCTTGGACCTGTCATGAAACACTGGATTCTCTGAGAGTTTGATACAACTTTGATTGTAGAAGTAAATCACCATAGGATCCAACACTTAACCAAATAACCTTGCAAGAAGCTTGTGAATCCAAATAGCCTCACAACTCGCCAAACTAGTTGCATATACTCTGCCTCTATTGAACTGATTGCCACGGAAGTATGTTTCCTGTTGAACCAAGAAACCACTGTTGATCTCAAGTTGAAGGAGCCACCAAAAGTGCTCTTCCTGTGAGCTGCACTACCTACCCAATCTGAGTCTAAATATCCATGCAGCCTCACTCCATCACCCTCGACGTATCTCAAACCAAATCCAACTGTACCCCAAAGGCACCTGAGCACATGTTTCAATGCTACCCAATGCACCTGCCTCGGCTCAACCATGGATTGGCTCAAGGTGTTGACAGCAAAGAAAATATCTGGCCCGGTGTTGACCAGATACATCAATGAACCAATCAACTGCTTGTACATCGTGGGATCCACCAAATATGAATTTGAAGCCCCCGACTTATTCAGGTTGGTGATCATAAGTGTAGTCATTGACTTACATTCCATCATCCTAAACCTCCTCAATATCTCAACTGCATACTTCCTCTATCCGAGGAAGATCTCGCCCGGCTACTGCCACACCTCGAATCTCAAGAAGTAATGCATCAATCCAATATCCTTCATCATGAACTCCGAAGCCAAATCCCTCTTGCAATTGGCAATGAGGCTCTTTGTTCTCGTGCGGAACAAAGCATCAACATACAATACCAATATAAGAGGATCCTCACCAACCTATATGAGAGATATAGGTTGGGATGCACTTCACTCTTGGTGAAAACCATGGTCTGCAAATACCGGTCAATCCTCGAGTACCATGTCTTGGGTGCATGCTTGACTCCGTACAAAGCTTTATTCAACCTACAAACATGGGACTCTCTCCCATGTACCTCAAAGCCCTGAGGTTGCTCTAGTACACCTCCTCCTTAATCACACCATTGAGGGATGTTGCCTTCACATCCATCTGATGTATCCTCCACCTCATAACCAAAGCAAAAGAAATAATAGCCTTCATAGAAGTATACCTGGCGACTACAGCAAAAGTCTCCTCGTAGTCCACTCCTTTCTGGGAGAACCCTCTTGCCACGAACCTCACCTTGTACTTCTCGATGTTGCCATCTACAGCATGCTTGATCTTATAGATCCACTTTGAAGTCACCACAGACTTCCCCTTTGGTCTCAGAACTATGTCCCACACATCACTCTTCATGATGGACTGATACTCCTCCATCACAGCATCCCCCTCCAAACCTGTTGGTCTTCTACCTCCTCAAAACTGGAAGGCTCGGAATCAATGATGCTACTCATAAGCACCACATAGCTTGAAAACCTCTGTGAAGGCCTGCTCTCCTTGAAAGTGCCCTTGGCTACCACATGCTTCTCTACATCTCTCAAACTATCCTGAAGCCATCTAGGCCTCGTGTTCGCGTCACTAGGAGGGTCCACTAGATCCACTGACTCCTTTAACTCCTCCTCATGATCCAAACTCCAAAGGTTGAACCTGTACTCTCCTCAACCTTTAGAGCCTCCTACTCCTCACCATATGTCTCTATTGTGGTCTCTCGAGACCTCCTAAAGGTTGGCTCTTCCTCAAACCTGACATCTCGACTATCCTCAATTTGTTGTTGTCCTGGAATGTAGATTCGGTAGGCCATCGAAGTCTCTATGTATCCCACAAACATCCCCTTGCTCCCAAAAAGGTTTTAACTTCGTCCTCTTCTCTTTAGGAACATGGATGTAAATTCGACAACCAAAGATCCTCAAATGCCCCATCTCTGATCTCACTCCCGTGAATGCCACCTCATGAGTCTTGTCCTCTAAGATCCTATGAGGACTCTTGTTTTGAACATAGACTGTCGTGTTACAGGCCTCTGCCCAAAGCAACATAGGTAGATTTTGATCATGCAACATCGCCTTGGCAACCTCAACTATGGTCTCATTCTTCCTCTTCGCAACCCCATTTTGTTGTGGGTTTGTTAGCACAAATTTCCACCCTCTAATTGAGCTAATAAACCTGTTATTACAGCGATGAAAACCTGGTTAATTCAAGGAGAAAAACCCCAAATTGTCATGGGCTAGACCCTGTTAGAATAAAGTAGATGTGCTCGTTTAACCATACACAATGCTACACCATTGTCACCCAACCATAGGCACAAAGCCAACACCGAGCACCTTAACCTTTGACAAAAAGAATGATTCCAAGAAGCCATACCAGAACCAACAGATAACCAAGAGACCGCACTTTCTCCAAGGGTAGTGCACAAAAGAAAGTACTAGAAAGATTGAACAAGATAAATCCGTACAACCGCAGCTATTGTTGCTCCTCCTCCAAACTTGTGCATTGTTTCTGGTTTCCTGAGTGAGAGTGAGTGAACAAATGAGCCAAGACATCCTCTATTTATATTAATCTATCCAGTGACTTTTCTGGCTGGGCCAACCTGATTTTCTGGAAATTACATTTTTTATTTATCTTTTTCATGTGAGGCCGACTTGTCTTCCTCGAGGATAATACCTTAATATTATATATTCTGCTGAGTCGACATGTCTTCTAGGGTTTCCACACATCTGTTTAGGGTTTCTCTTGCTTCTGGAATATTCTATTATAGTCAAAGGTTACACATGGAGGTTAATACCTCCCGCAGCTACCATAATATCAACACTCCCTCTTAGCTAGGGAGGTATTAATGGTCTCAAACACATCCATCCATATTCACATGGCATGGCAAGACTCACATAGTCTTGTAGACCATTCTATAGGTAGTAGCATCATCATAGATCAAGTCACAAGTATCATCATCTCTATCAGCATCATTTGGTAGCAATCTAGCATCAAAATATATCATCATACTTGTTCTTGGTATTCTTTTGTCATTGACAATATCACAATATCCATGAGCCTCATTTAGCTATATTGATGATCCATCTCCACCACCATGTGTCTAGCACCTCGGATCGTTCTTGTCCCATTACAAGAATTATGACCTCATCGGAGCCACATTCACCTCATAGTTGATCCTCTCATGGGATCACTCTGTGAATGCATTTAGCCTGATGCTATCGAAAATGTGTCTAGCACCTCGAGTTGTTCTTGTCCCATGACAAGAATTATGACCACATCAGAGCCACAAACACCTCATGGTGATCCTCTCATAGGATCACCTCGTGAATGCATTCAACTCGATGCTATCGGACACATGGAATTTCACCTCAAGTCTTCAGTCCGTCGAAAACTACGTCAGGGCACATCTACTCTGGATGTAGATGTTCCCTATCTCCCCTGGTTAGCAACCTAGCTCCTGTGGAAATAGAGTCGACACGATGCTCATCGAGGCTACTAACCTACTCGTTAGTTAACTACTCACCTAATCCTGAGAGTTTCAAGGCCCGATGCAATTCACACATATGAGATCTAGCAACAACTTGAATCATCAGTCTGTCGAAGATTATATATGGGCCTATTCCCACATGATCAAGTCCATCTAATCAATCTTGGAATATCGACATGATGTTGCAATCATCAACACTCCCCCAGGGAGACATTTGAATTCGTTCCAAGCTTGTCCCAAACAGAGGCTTAGTGCAAATGTCAACTACCTACTTATCTGTGGATATGTGATGGAGCCTCATTGTTCCTTCCTGCACCATGTCCCTGATGAAATCCTACAAGATCCTTCTTAAAGCCACCTTGTTTCATGTCTTGTGTCATTGACTATGATATATGACTGAGTGCTACAGATATATGCTTCCCTGCTTGTCTGGAAATCTTGCTCGATCCCAAGCTGAAGTAGCACCCCAGGTGCTAGATCTGTCTTATGAACTTCCAATCTAAAAACCGTATATCCCGACAGCCATACTTCATCATCGGATATCAATCATATCTATATGTACAACATAGGTACCTGCATGCTATGTTGTAACTTGTAACCCAATAATACGGTCATGGCTCAACTATATACTGGCACAAGGTGATTTCTACAAAGAAAATGTATATCCCGTCACACAACTTCCTTAGATGTGTCGTCATAGGTGTGGCCATGGACTTCATGTCCATCATGTTAAACCTCTTCATTCTCCTCACTGAAGATCTCATCTAGTTCCAGCCACGCTTCCAATCCCAATGTAATCAGTCAAGATCATCTCAAACTCTGAAATCAACTCCCTCTATCTGAGAGAATCCTCAGACCACGCTTCTATTTGTTGCATGCCCCTTTGCATTCTACAAAGTGTCACGAAACTATGATGGCTTCTTCTTGATCATTGACTCCCTCTGAGTCTGACTCCCTCTCGAATTTATCTCTTATGACCTGCCCGAAACAAGAAACAAGAACAAAAAAATCTCCATGGTATCCTCCATGGAAGATATCCTACTTGGAGTCTAGGTCAGTAACCAAGAACATCTCCTAAAGGAGATCAACTTCATCTCGTAAACAATAAGCAATTACATATGAACAAGAATATCTCCTAGAGAGGAAATAAACAACTGTATCTCTAGTATTAAGGGGTTAATATAATGATCATAACTTCAATAGATCAAGATGCAGCGTAAGCTCGTAATAATATCATAACAGCTAGAGACATATCAATTTTTAAATAATCAAACCTGGAGTCTTCACTGCTAGGGACGATGAACTTGTTCCTCTAAATGTACTGAATTCAAAATCATTGCTTGGACAAGGTCTCTTGTACATCCCCTACAAACACACTCATGCTTTGCTGGAAGATATAACTTGAAAAGAATATACAAGTGCATACCTTTGAAATTTGTAGTATCGTTCAACTTGTCTTCTAATCTGAAACTTGACACCATCTTGACAAGAAGAAATTAGAAATTGAATCAAAAAGGTTCAATAATTAGAACAAGCTAGAAACACTAAAATTTCAACTTTGACCACATAAATCAATTTTGACCAAAAGTAAACCTTTGACTTTGACTTTGACCAGTCAACCTTTAACTTGGACCAATCAAACTTTGACATTGACCCAAAAACTCAAACTTGACGTTTTTTATGACTGAGGGCACCAGAGGATGCGCTAGGCTAGGGCGCACTAGAATACCCAAAAATTAGGTCTAATTCTTCACTAAAAGTGCCCAAGAATTTAGGTTTAGGGTTTGTTGCAGCTGCAAAATCAAAAACCCTAGTTGCAACTGCAACTGGTGCTACAACGAGCTTGACAAGGAACTCTCGATCTACCTTCTAGTGGTTAGATTGTTCTGAAGGTTGTGTGGGCCCATAACCTGTTAGAATAAAGTAGATGTGCTCGTTTAACCATAGACAATGCTACACCATTGTCACCCAACCATAGGCACAAAGCCACCCCCAAGCACCTTAACCTTTGACCATGGATGATTTTAGGGGCTAAATTTCGCTCATGGGCTAATTTTCCATGGTTTTTCCAAAAACGAGATTTGCTATTTTAAAAATGATTTGCCCAAATTCTATAGGATAAAATTATTTTACCTTAAAAATCACCAAAAATTTATAAAAACTATATAAAATCCTTAGAAATTTGAATATTTTTACAAAAATATCGCCGAACATTTATAGTTGGCATATGAAGGATTAGTAAGATTCGCCAAGGTTTCTACATTTTAAAATAAATTTCCATCCTTAAAATCATCCCTGCCTTTGACAGAAAGAATGATTCCAGGAAGTCATAGCAGAACCAACAGATATCTAAGAGAGCACACTTTCTCCAAGGGTAGTGCACAAGAGAAAGTACCAAAAACACTGAACAAGATAAAACCGTACAACTGCAGTTGTTGCTGCTCCTCCTCCAAACTTGCGCATTGTTTCTGGTTTCCTGAGCGAGAGTGAGTGACAAATGAGCTAAGACGTCCTCTATTTACATTAATCTGTCCAGTGACTTTTCTGGCTGGGCTGACCTGATTTTCTGGTAATTATATTTTATGTTTCTCTTTTTCCTGTGAGGCCGACTTGTCTTCCTAGAGGATAATACCTTAATATTATATATTCTGCTGAGCCGACATATCTAGTAGGGTTTTCACACATATGTTTAGGGTTTCTCTTGCTTCTGGAATATTCTATTCTAGTCAAAGGTTACACATGGAGGTTAATACCCCCCGCAGCTACCATAATATCAACAGACCCCTCTCTGTTTGCGCTAGTGCTTGCTAGCCTCAGCGGGGAGTCCCTAGGGTGATTTGTTGTTTTCCTAAGTCTGATTTTTTGCAAAATAAGACAAAAAACAGCGGCTGTTATGTTTTGGACAGTGTATTAAAACTATCCAAAACAAGGGGGGAAATAGTTCTTGTTTGCTTGGAGGGATCCTGCAGGGTTGGCAGAATAAAAGAGAGAAAGAACGAGACAGAACGAGACAGAAACTACTCAAAAGATAAAGATAAATCACAATGAATACTAACAAAGAAACTAATCTAACTGCAAAAATTCACAAAGTACCATCAAGAAACAAGGTTAGAAACAAACACAATTTTTTTATTGATAGGCTTGAAAGAGGGTTGGTTGCGCCACAATTAAGTGCAAATTTAGAAGATAATAAGCCCTACAGTAAATCTTTTGTCTTTCAATATGACTTTAAGGGATCATTACCATAAGCACCTTCATTCCTTGTACACTTTTCTTGCAAATAGTCCACAAATGTAAAATATGGGCGCCAACTGCTAGGATCTTCATCAGTGTTGATACCATCCACTTTTTTTTGAACATCCTTAATTCTGTAAAATGGAAAAGTCATAACACCAACTTGGAATGTAAGTCGCAAAAAACTTCACAGACATGAAATGAAGGCCAAGAGTCCGACTTCATAGTTCAATACCTCACATTTAGTAAAGCAAGAATACATACATTTCTTGTACATCAGGCAAAGGCAATTTGAGTGCAAATTGCAGCACGCCTCCCTCCAAGAAAGGTAACTTCTTTGGAGCATCCTCAAATGCATACGCAATTCCTTCCTTTACAATTCTTAAAATATTTGGCCTGTGCTTGTTGCGAGCAGAACCCAAAAATGTTGCAGATAATCGACTCGCAAGCTCCTTGCATTGGAAAAAGGACTTGCTTGTGGTCCAATCTTCATCAGTTTTTGAAGCCTCTATCATATGCCGTTTATATGCCTGACGTAACAGGAGATTTAAAATCAGGAGACATTCCTGTAAATATCCTATATAATGAACAAAAATTTGACAAGTGATCATTCCAAATCATTTTAGACCAAGTAACGCTTCAGATGTTTTGGACTGTTCTTTGAATTGAACATGATAAAATTTCTTTCAAAAGCAAACTTTTAGATTTTCCACCATCGGGAAATTAAAGGTACTATCTGTTTAGGAAACAATGAAACTTCGAAAATGAAATAATCAAACTGACCGTCTTAATAGCTTCCAAATACATCAGGGGAAGATCATCCCCTTTAGAACTTTTCTTCAAAATGGTGATGAGATACTTTACTGTCTCAGCAACACTTCTTCCATGAAGAATAAAATTTGAAATAATCTCAGGACCAAGAAATTCCTGCAATGATGTCAAATTCTGAGTTTCACAGAAAATCGTGGAATGTCATATTTTAATTCAAACTAAGCATAGCAGAGACAGTATAGTGCATAAAAAACATGATTATTAATAGTGCTATATAGCCCCACACTCAACAGTTCAAATGACAATAAGGCAAAGCATGCATGAGCTCATTTCTAAGGCATATTCTGTTTCTATTTTGTTGGCTGAAAAATTATTAAGTTTTAACATATCAGGGCTGTTTCTAAACAAGCCTTCTCCAAAAACACCCAAAAGGCCCCAGAAAAATAATGTAATTTTTTTCAAATATGGAACTTCTAACAAGGCTATAATAGTAGGATGTTCTATATTTGAAAAACTTAGATTTTGATGCATTTCTCACAGAAAGAAAAACAAAAAAACAAAAAAACAAAAAAATATATATATATATATTGAACTTTTTGACAAATAGAAATGAAACTACCTAGAGTGGTATTATAGTTTCAATTCCAACTTCGGTTTTCCCTTTCAAAGAGAAAGAATTCATGGTCTTCATGATTATGATTATTTTTACCGTTCCCGAGCTTATGTACATTCATTTTTAATGTATTTAAATTTTAAACAATTGGAGGCTACTGCAATGATGTATATTTTATCTATTTACTGTGAATCTATTTTTTCCCTTTACCCTGGCATCTTCCAGAAGTGTTGCTCAAAAAGGTCTCTGATATTCTGTTTCTGACCAGTTCATATCATGGATGGACTAAACACAAAAAATGTTTTGCATTTGGTGTAAAAATCTGATTTCAAAAGAAGCTAAGAGTTAAAATGCTGGAGCAGCGCCCATTTGCTGGGCATGGCTAGGATTCTATCCCTAGCCACCACACTGCTTGCACGCACCAGTGATCAATCCACAGGGAGAAGGCATGATTGAAGAACAGCCAAGCATGACAAGGGCCCCATGAGAACATGCTTGATGATTTCGGTATGAAAGTGCCTTTTTCTGGAGGGTTTATCTTTGGCATCTAAGGCACACTTCCTAGAGATTGTTTGACATCCAAGTAAGCACATGCCTATGAGTCTGTTTTTAGATTGCTTTGGGTGTAAGCAAAGTACATGCAAGAGGTTCCTTGACTAGCAAGCAAAGGAAGTACATTGTTCACTAGATGGTGTTTGCTTAGGCAGCAAGCAAAGCCTTTTTCAGTGTGCCTTTCTGAGTCTATTCTTGGAGATGGGGGTGCCTTGTTTGAAGGGATTAGCGATCTAGTTGAATTGTTCATGATAGACATGTGTGGTTGAGCCTATAGAATTTCAGAAAATTCAAAGTTCAGAAATTTCACCTCTTATCCTAGAGGTTTCCCAGATTTTTACCCTGTGAATTTCAGCCTGCTGCTATGAAATATAGTATTAAACAGCAGCAGAAAAGATATAATATTTGACTCTTTAACAACCCAATCTTCTAGGCAATCCAAGGAGAAAAGATACCACGGTCTCTTGATAAGTTTCAGCCCTCTAGGGCAACTTCTCATGCATAAACCAAATTTGAAAAATCACATTTTTAGAAGATGTAACAGCAGCAAAACAGCCCTTGAACTTCTTCAAAGATGATGTCCAATCACTCACAAAATTGCCCAAGATATATTTAGTTGTAAATAACAATACATGAAAACATAGATGGTTAAAAATAAAACCTGGAAATTACACAAGTGTTAGACAGCTGAAAATTTTATTAATAGCATAAGATGAAGTTGTTGTACATACCATAGCCTTATCAAAAGGATAGTGCAATCCACTAGCTCCCCAAAAACCTAGCTAGGGTAGACCAAGAAAAACACTAGCTCTACCAAGGAGCTCCAACATGCAAGATGTTGAAGTTTGTAGCTCGGACAGGTATTTCCACATTGGTAACATCTGGAAATCGTCATTAATACCTCTCAGAACTTTGGAAATTCACTTTAATAATTTAATTATTAAAGTGAATGTCATTTTAGAATTAATTGAAGTTAATTTAATGAAATGCCTAAGTTTTTGGCACTAGTGTATTAAATGAATCTTAGCCATTGATCTGAAGCAAGGTGAGATTTAATCTCAACCATTGATCACTTTGGAGATTAGGGTTAGGGCTCAACTCAAGATTATAAAAGGCAGCCAAGGTGAGAGGAGAAGACACATAAGCAAGGAGTTAGTGACACATTTGAGAGTTGAGAAGGACTTTCACTCTACAGATTTGGCAAGGGAGGAAAGGACAGCAGCCAGAATACCTTTCAAGAGGCTGTACTAGCAGGGCAGAGGCCTCAATTGTTTGATGGAGGGGCCTTACAGGCAACCGCGGGAGGACCACACAGCCCAGCAAGGGTTGTACATTCGTACGACGGTCATACAGACCACGACAGCCCACCATACAACAAGTTGCGGGTATGTCTTACAAGTTGTAAGGGTCATACAGGAAGCCGTACAGTGGCAACAACATGCAGAGGGTTTCTTGGAGGGAAAAATTGCCAGGTTTGTTGTTGATTGTATTTTCTTCATTGGGCCATGTTCCCGGTAAGGGAGCCCTTGTATGCTTGGACATTATTTAATGAAAAGTATATTTGAAGGGAAGAAATTTGTTGTGAATGTGTCATTGTGAAATTGGTTTCTATTTGCTTCCCCTATTTAATTTTTATTAATTATTCCAGCAAGTATATTTTATTCAGAGAGTTGCAATTAATTATTTCAGCAAGGGAATCACTAGGAAAAAATTTATCTAGGGCAGGGATTAGAAAATTAACACAAGAATGAATCAAACAAGTCTTCCAATGCAAGATGTCCTCTTCTATTCTTCTTCACCAAATATACCCTAGGGTTTTATCACAAAAGCCTAATCCCAAACCTCCAAGTGATCAGCCCTAACCCTAGACATGGTTTCCTGCTGCAGCAGGAAACAAAGCTCTGTGGCCTTGAGTACCGCAGAAGCAGAGCATATAGCATTGAGTGTAGCAGTCTGTGAAGTAGTGTGGCTTCTGACAGATTTATTTGATCATGAGATAAATCCTATTATTACTTGTGATAACCAAGAGTTGTATGAAGCTCTCTAAGAACCCTGTGTTTCATGATAAGATCGAAACACATTGAAATAAAATAACATTATATCATAGACATGTTGCAGAGGAAAGCAGTACACGTGTAGTACCTTCCTACACATGAGCAGATTGCAGATATCTTCACCAAACCGCTTCCCAATACAAAGTTCGAGTACTTCTGTGAGAAACTAACTTGGTGAAGATTACCTCCCTAGCTGAGAGAGAGTGTTGATGATTACAGCCAGGACGAAGTTCGAGTAACTTCCATGAGAGACTTGGCCTGGTGGAGAATGCCTCCCTAGCTGAGAGGGAGTGTTGATGATTACAACTGCATGAGACATCCTCCAGGACACAGACCTGAGAGAGAGCCCCTGAGTTGGGTGTGTGGTTCCTATCTGAGACAGAACTAGAACATTGTGTTGGCCTCCTCCTTACAGAGAGTTGAGATGAACTCCAAATGATTCTTCTGTGTAACATAGTGAGAAAGAAGATCTGCTGAGTTGAACATGCCTGTGGTTGAGCACAAGTGAACGTGTGAAATCCCATGAGTTGGGTGCATCGTTCTGAGACAGAGATGAAACGATGTATTAGCCTCCTCTGAGCAGAGAGTTGAGATGATGAACTCCAGATGACCCTCCAGTGTAACACAGTGAGAAAGAAGATATGTTGAGTTCGACGTGCTTGTGGATGAGCACAGGTGAACATGATCCTAGTGGTTGAGCATTAGTGAGTGTGGTTCTCCTGTGAGACACAGTGAGATAGAGAGACATCCATGTGGCTGAGCACAGATGGATGTGCCTGAACCATGCAATGATGGCTAGGGGAAGATCCCTGTGGAATCTAAACCTATTGGCAATGGTAGGGGGGCAACCTCCAACGACCAAGATAATTTTCCATCTGATGTTAGGTTCCTATCTATTGCAGCTTGATGTCTATGTGTTTATGCATGGACCTAAAGCCTTATTTGGATGTTTTTGTGGACTTATGCTTATTTTTTGTTGTTAATACTTTGTACTTTGACACTTGAGACTTAAGAGCATTTTGGTAATTAGTCATTCTGATTTTCAGCTCTGCTAGTGCTTGTGGTCACTAACTTGCAGCCCTCTTTTTTCTGTATAAAAGCCCATAGTTGTTGTTCTATTAATAGTCAAAGCAAACTTTTATACAAATATATATATATATATATATATATATATATATATATATATATATATATAATTTCAGAGTTTCTTGTTTGTTCCTCCAACATTACTAGCCTAAACTAAGAACATACAACTTATAACTTGCTAACACGATACTTTGTTCTGTAATGATGCCATTTCCCATAACCTAATTTTTAAATGGCATTCAAAGAGAGAAAGGGAAAAATAAGATTCAAACATATTGGACAGTTGGCAACCTTATTTGTAATTGCAATGACCAATAGGACCTTCACATCATTAAGGAGCCTATTATCGCCTTATACACACCTCGGGTAACGTGGAAGAAATCTTCAATCCACTGGGTGTGTCCTTGGGGGCAAGTCTCGAGTTGAGATACTGTCACTCAACACTCAACTCCTCCATCTAGGCCAACTCCTAGCGAAGCCAAGGGAAGTGGTCCCTAAAAGATAACTAAGGCTAAGTAAGCTAAGTACAAGAAAAAAAAATCTAGGAGTTTGAAGAAAGCAAGAGCAATAAAAATAGATTTATTCTAACAACATATATAATTCATTCACCATAAAAGATACATTCATTGATACATATGCAAATGAAATAAATTCAACCATAAATTACTTCAAGATAAATGGAAATACTTGAAATGCAAATGCTTGAAGTAAAATATCGAGAAGTGAAGATTAAAAGCTTTAAAGACCAGTGCTAATAATGAGAATGAATGTTGCTGAAATGAAAAAGTTATGCACTGTTCTTGACAATTTTAATATTAACATGAGTTCTTAATTTTGTGGGTTTATTGTGAAGTGGTTTTGATGAATTGCAAGACCACTTATATGTGCAAAGTATGTGCAATTGATTGCAATAAAAGAAATCTAATCTAAGTTTGGCC
>ML800133.1:100402-111011 GCA_009831015.1 Picea engelmannii
TGATAACAGCAGTAACTCTTAGAGGAAAATAGCAATGATAATACTTAGTCAAAGGAGATGGAGAAGACGAGAGAGGTGTTGGTAGCCCAAGGCCTCAAACATCCAGGCCCTAGAGATAATTTCTAGAAAGAAAGGAAACTTAGGCCCTAGCGATTTCTCTTTTCCTTAGATAAATTGGAATAAAATATGCAATAGGCAATGAGGTAGGGTTACTAGAGTGCTACAATGGTAGGGCTCTAGTATCTACTTCTTGATAAGGTGCTCTTTGAGAAATTTAAACAAGTGGAAAATGATAGAGAAAAATATAATAACATATGTCTTTCTCCTAGGGTTTCAAGCAAGCACTTTAATAATCTTTGATATGAAACAAGTAAATTCATCATAAGCATTCATTCACAATAAAGAAATGCAGATTTTCTACTTACTTCACCAAGAATAATCAAGCTTAAACTCTAGTTGAAGATCCTCCACCATGAAAATTGTTGATGTTTGAGCAACATCAGAAAGACATTCTACTAGATTGATAATTAATAATGAGATTATTAATTATTAAGCAATATTATTAATTATAATATTATTATTGTAATAATATATTTATGATATAAAGTATAAATATATATAATAAAGCATAAAGCATAATATAAAGGACAAATATATTTATTACCCAAGGGACGCATCTCTTCATGGATGGTCACCATGGTCACCATATGTTCTTTATATATAGAACACTCATCATTGTAATAAGATATTCATTCATTCACATACAATATCATCTCTTATGAAAAAACAACATGGTATCAGACCGGGTTTAACTCCCTCACAAGAGGGCCCGGGAAAATAAGAGGGATAAGTGTTGGTGAAAATAAAAGCATGGGATTGGTGTCTCATGTGGAAATGCAGTGTTGATTCTAATACGGAAGACAAGATCGATTCGATAGTGAAGGAAGCATGCAGAAAAGTACAACTGTACTAGAGGTTAAATTTTTGGACTTACTATGTAAGGTGAAGATGCAAGGCAATGGCTACACCTTTGGTGCCAAATCTAAAGTTGTTGCAGAACATGACTTCAGAGACTATGGGTCTTATTTTATACAGGCAGATGGTATGTGACAAACCATGAGTTCGTGATATATGGATATTAGGATTCAGATTGGGCCAACAGTATTCCTGATAGAAAGAGTACTTCAACATATTGCTTCAGTCTAGGCTCCAGTATGGTTTCATGGAGTAGCAAGAAGCAGTGGCGTGTAGCACTCAATACGACTGAGGCAAAGTATATGGCAGCATGTGCAGCAAGGCGCGAAGCAGTGTGGCTTTGGAAATTGATGAATATTGGACTGAATTTGACTTGTAGGTAAGACCTACAAGAAGAGGATGACGATACTTGTTCTGGAGGACAAGTGTTGAAGTCAGCATGTTGAAGATTCAGTTGTTATTCAATGCTCGAGAGGGAGTCGGACAGTCAGTTCCAGAGGGAGCTGGGTACTACAGTAAGGAGCAGGAGGCTCCATCGGATGTAGGAAGCAGTCATGTGTGGCACTCGGTACGACTAAAGTTGAGTATTTGGCAGCATGTGCAGTAGCACTGTGGCTTCGAGAACTTCTGTCTCGGTTATTTGGTCTCAGACTTAAGGCGACCTAATTTGGTGTGACAACCAGAGTTGCATGAAGTTGTCAAAGAACCACGTGGTCTATGATAGGTCGAAGCATATCGAGATTAGATATTACTATATCAGGGATATACTACAGAAGGGAGCAGTGAGGCTCCAGTTTCGTGACTACAGAGGATCAAGTTGCGGACGTGTTTACCAAGCCGCTGTCAAGGATGAAGTTTGAGTACTTCAGGGACAAGATTGGCGTGGTCCCTCTTCAGAATGAGTGTTCTCATCCAACTTGAAAAAGGGTTGGCATTGAGACAGGAGTGCACATGATCAAGTATTGATGCATCGCAAAGAGTGGATGTCCTGGGGACATGTTGTAGCTATTGAGAGCTACCCATAGACCTTGGTTGCATGGGGTGAAGTCATGTTCGCACTGAGGCATGTGGAACTCATCCAGCTTGGAAAAGGGCTAGCACTAAGTGTTCTCATCCAGCATTAAAAAGAGTTGTCACTAAGACAAGAATGCACATGATCAGGTACTGATGCATCGCAGGAAGTGAATGTCTTGGGGACATGTTGTAGCTATTGAGAGCTACCCACAGACCTTGGTTGCATGGGGTGAATTCATGTTGCACTATGGATATCCGAGGGTTGGCACTGAGACAAGAGTGCACATGATCAGGTACTGATGCATCGTAGAGAGTGGATGTCTTGAGGACATGTTGTAGCTATTGAGAGCTACCCACAGACCTTGGTTGCATGGGGTGAAGTCATGGTGCACTATGGATATCCGAGGATGTATAGATTCACATGATCAGGCACTGATGCATCGCATGGAGTAGATGTTTTGGGGACATGTTGTAGCTATTGAGAGCTACCCACAAACCTTGGTTGCATGGGGTGAAGTCATGTTGCACTATGGATATCTGAGGACATATAGATTTGCATGTTCAACAGTCAATGGATGTGAGCTCGTGTGGTATCAGACTTGGAGTCTGTGTCTCATGGAAGTGACACTTGGTACAGACGGCGGCAATGAGGCTCCAATATGGTGCAGAAGGGAGCAGTGAGGCTCCAATATGTGGCTACCAATGAGAAAGTCGTGGATGTGCTGACAAAGTTGTTGTTAAGGACGAAGTTCAAGTACTTCAGGGACAAGCTTGGTGTAGTCCCTCTTCAGAGGGAGTGATGGCTTCAGATGTTATCGCAGGGTAGTGGATGTCATGATGACATGTTGTAGCCATTGGAGAGCTACCCACCGACCCTAGATGCATGTTGAAGAGATGAGGTACAGATGTTATCGCAGGGTACTGGATGTCATGCAAACGATATCCACGGTTTCTCTGGGAAACTGGATAGTCTCATGATGACATGTTGTAGCTATTGGAGAGCTACCCACCGGCCCTAGATGCATGATGTGAAGTCACAAGGGTGCACATGATGAGGTACATATGCATTGCAAGGCAGTGGATGTCCTGGGGACATGTTGAAGTTATTTGAGAACTACCCACAGGCCTTGGATGCATTGGTTATGAAGTAACAAGGGTGCACATGATCAACTACATATGCATTGCAAGGTAATGGATGTCATGGTGACATGTTGAAGCTATTTGAGAGCTACCCACAAGTAATCTTCAAAGGTAATCTTGGCATAATGTAAAATGTCTTCCTTGCTGAGAGGGAGTGTTGATGTTTGGGCAGCATCGAAACAACATTCTACTAGATTGATAATTAATAATGAGATTATTAATTATTAAACAATATTATTAATTATAATATTATTATTGTAATAATATATTTATGATATAAAGTAAATATATATATATATATATATATATATATAATAAAGTATAAAGCATAAAGCATAATATAAAGTATAAATATATTTATTACCCAAGGGACGCATCTCTTCATGGATGGTCATCATGGTCACCATATGTTCTTTATATATAGAACACTCATCATTGTAATAAGATATTCATTCATTCACATACAATATCATCTTTTATGAAAAATCAACAAAAATAACCAAGAAACACCAAAAAGAGCCTCCTCCAAGAAGTGCGCCTAAAATTTCAGCCAATAACCCTTGAGAAGGGTGCAAATTTCAGACTTCACCACTTGTGTGATGAGTGATGATGAAAAAAATGAGAGTTTTTCTCTCTTATTTATACAATACTTATGACCTTTAATTAAAATTAGGTCATCAAAAGGTCGACATGGCCAAATTACATTAAAATCCAGTTTTTACTTAAAGGTCATTAATTAAACCCTAAAATCAAATCCAAAGGTGACGTCATGCCCTTCTAGGGTAGAATGCTAGGCCTCAGATGCAAAACGTTTGGCCTCCAAAGGCCCCAAATGCTACCACACATGCCAACTAGCACACAACCGTCCTCATAAATGAAAACCCTGACTGGATGACGTCTAGGGTCAAAATGATGACATCAGGGGCCTCTAAGGGTCAACATCCAAGATGAAAGGAAAGACCCCCCTCGGTCTAGGTCTGTCAGAGTGCCCCTGGTGCAACGTCCTTCTTTCTTCCTGGTGCAAGCCTGTGGTTTCTCTTTTCCCCTTGGTGGGGTTACAGCATCAATCAGTTGGGCTTTCAGCCCCACGGAGGTCCAACGTAATCATTCCCCCATATGCACCTGTCCACCGGGCAAAGTCCTGTAGCAACAGCAAGTACGCCCTCCATGGGCTCATAAGTCACAGGGATCATAGCGATGTCAATCACATCTAATAATCAAATTACCCAAACATGTGCATCAAACCAACCTTTATTCAAACAAATGCTCAAAGACATTATGCAGTTCAACAAGTCAGGTTTGGAGAGGGTCTTAGGATGTCCTATTGGGATATTCCTCCTTAAGTTTGGGGTGTTTCCCAGGTGAGAGCCAATCTAGGTCATGTAAGTGTGTGAGATGGTGTAGGGGAAATGTAGGTCTTGCCTATGGGTGCCTCTGTAAACGGTGAGATGCACATTATCATGGATGCCATTGTTTCCTAGCCCATTCAAATGTCTTTTATTCTTAGTCTTATTGTTTTTTGGTCTTTTCTTCTTTTCGAGGGAAACGTTGGGGGACATTGTCCTGGCATGGTGACCAAAGGTGACAGAGTTACCCACAAGCATTTCATGAAAATGAGAAGGTTGGCTCGTGATGAGACGCCCTTTACCTTGGCCATGCCCCCAAGAGCCACTACCCCGGTTTAGTGACCAAATAGATGGTAGTGTCATACCGCTACATGCCCATGGACCTAATAGGTCGACTCATGATGAGACCTCCCATCCATCAACTAGTACCTTGAGTTTTGTTTCATCTTACGGGTCCCCTTTTCTTACTAAGAAGCCTTTTACCGCTTTCTTGGGAATCCTTGGGCGAAGCATCTCAAAGGTTTCATTTTGGCTTTTAACTTTTGCCAGCTACTTTTACCCTCTGGGCCTTTAGCCCCTTCTTCTCACAAGGCAAGGTACAACCCTTCCTAGAGTGGCAAACCCAATGCTCGAACCAAGGTAGGGGGAGATGAGAGGAATAATGATGGAAAGTGGTAAGTATGGAGGGAATGGATGACGACCTTTCATAGACCCACCCAGTGGCAACTCATCCTAAAGAGGAATCAATTTACTAGGGCATTTTGTCACCCCCTTCCAAGTATGAACAAGTTAAAGAGCATAATTTCCAAGCAAACATTATGAAATGAAGGAGAGTTCAGTGCAACATATTCAAGTGCTTCAAAAATCAGAGTGACACATACCATGATACTCGGATGCATTACCTCATGGAGCAAGACTTATTGCTACCTCAGAACCAAGCTAGTGGGATGGACGATGTTGTTGCTGATAGGTGGGTTGTACTGAAGAAAGATGGGCCCTCCAAGGCCATGCTCAAGTCATCTGGCTCTCGACACTCCATGTCTAGGACCTGTGGGCCTCGAGACATGATCTCCTTAGTTATCCCTAGGATAGGGGATAACAATTCCAATAACAAAAGAAGTTACAACAATATTACAACAAGCAAAGCCTAAACTCCCATTAGCTAAGAATGAAGAGGAAAGTTTGCTCTTATAGCATGAGGGGTGCATTTCCCAGAGAGGGAGGGCGCACCACTTGGAAGAGAAACTTGTGACAAGTGTGAGAGATGTGGCTGCCACATCTCTCAAAGATGCAAGAATTTGCCACACGTGAGAAATTGATGGAGACGGAGGTCGCCACCTCTCAAGAGGTAGGCGCCTCACCTCAAGGGTGTGCCACCTCCTAAGAGGGGGTCACACCTCCTCTTGGAGAACTCCTCTTCTCTTGACAACTCAACTAAGAACACACCCACAACTCCCTCTTGTGTGCCAACAAGGCTCAGTGAACTCAAAGAGAGGGTGAGTTGACTCAAAACATGTCCCCAACATGTTTCCCAAAAAATAGCATTTGCTGATTTTTTGTCTTTTTTATGTGTTTTATTTCCCTTTTGTGAGAGATTGACTTTTAGTGATTAAAAATCATTATTTTCACTCACAAAGGGGGTACATAGGTAAAGTGGGTATTCTAAGCAAGAAAATGAATACCCCCAAGGCATATGATGCCTCCTAGTACCACTTATTTAGCTTATACATCATTTACAATTAAAAAGATCCTATTGGCGGGAAAAAATTTATTTGTTGAAAACATTACAAAATCCTAAGGGGGAATTAGCGCATTTTCATATGATTCAAAAGTGATGACTAGCATGGTAATATACATTAGACACTAGACTTAGACAACAAACCAAGGCCTAGCCATAGCCACTAGAACATACTCCAGATTTGGAGGATATTGAGTGAAAAAACTTAAAAATTATAACTCACTTGTGAGGCTGCAAGATATAATTAAAAGTAGAAAAAACACTCTAGAGTAATGTACTAGTGACCAAGTCTTAGAGGACTAAGCCTTTTACAAAGTTCATCATTCTAGCTCATCTTATTACAATTCCCCATGGGGGGTATGGAAATGCGGGAAGAAGAAGAAAAGAGGCCATAATGGCCGGCTAGACTTCTAAACTTATGAATTTAGCCAAATGAAATCCTATGACGCTCTCAGGCAACATGGGTCACAAATAACATTATAACACAATACAGGCTCAAAAACCAAAGGTCCAATAAAATGGATCAAATGCATTGAGTAGAGATCTTAAGGCATGCATAGAAAAACCTAGGCAAATTGTTGCCAATTCTTGAAGAAAAGAGGTAGCATGAAACAATTAAAATGAATATAATGCAGTCATGAAGAGCAGAAGAGAAGCATAAAGCAAAAGTTCCAAAAGATTTGCAAGTTGCAGATATATTTGCCATAGAGCGTAATTGCCTATTCACAGAAAAACTTAAGCAAATTGTTGCTAATTCTTAAAGATAGGGGTAGCATGAATCAAATAGAATGAATATATGTAGTCATGAAGAGAAGAAGCAATGCATGAAGCAAAAGTTCCAAAAGATTTGCAAGTGGCAGGTATATTTTTCATCAAGGGTAATTGCCTATTCAATTACACCTTTGTAGCAATTGAAATTGATTGCAATGTTCTATTTGTCTTTCGTGTAGATAATGGTTCAATTGGGAAGGATGGGAGGGGGAGTGAAGAATGCAAAGGAAAGAAACAACTGATCATGTTCAGAATGACTTTCTTCCCATTCAAAAGAAAGAAAAGAAACATGAACATTATCTTTATGTACTCGATTTTAAGTTTACAAAATAGCATGCTTGAAATGGAAATAAAAAATGTAAAAAAATTGCAAAAGATAATTTTTACTCAAGAACAGATTACTCAATCTCAAAAGCATCTGTATAATGCATGCACTTGTGACTTTCTCCCTGCTACTTATTTCAGATCCTTGGGCAACAGGAAAGAGTAAGAGAATTTAGTAGGCTTCAGTGTTTACCTTAGGGACCATGTCATGTGCAACCAATTTTGCTGCAGCACACATGACAACATCCTTCTGAGTTGTCTCATCAACTTCCTCATTCATATCCTCTTCCTCTTCCTCATCATCTGGATGGTCACAAACACAATTATTTGTTTACAGTCTCATATTGTAAAACGTTAAACATAACAAGAATCTATGTACTGAAATGGAAATTTAGTTAGTCCTCCAAAGGCACATTACCAGCAGCATTAAGGCGGTAATCACAAAGTTTCCAGAATTTTTTCAACATGTCCTCACTTGGAAAGAACCCTAGGTTTTGTAGCTTGGTTGAGGATAACTTGGCTTCACTAAACAAACTCCATACATCTGATAATATAATACATATCTGTGGCAAAATATTCAATAGCCAGAAAAAAAATTACAAATTGTACAAATGTATTTTGAGATAAAATTCCAGTTTATGAACAAAGATTGAAGTTTTGAACACTTGCCATTCTAATATGTTTGAGATTTCAACGTACCATACAGCAGAGGATAATTCTTGCAGTTCCTTGTTCCCAGCTTTCAAGAACACTATCTGCAAAATATTCTAGCTGATTCATTAGATTATCACGTTTTGATAACAATGATACTGTAGCTGCTTCGGAAGGATTTTCGCTATCAATTGATCTTAAACTCCAAGCAATATGCAGATACATGTTCAAAAGAACAAGACGGATCACCTGTAAACAAGTACTTCCACTGTGTAAGTTATTGTTTAACAAATATAATAATAACATGCAATCCAAACTGTTTTTTCCATTTCTTGTCTAAAAGGGCACTTGTATCAATAGGCACCTCATCATCCAAATTGCTGAAATTTTTTATAAGACCAAACATGTCTGAGAACAGAGTTTCACTGGACACAAACTTCGATAACTGCAGTTGGTAAAGCCTTCTAAGATTCACTGTCAAGGAGTACTCATCTTCAGATACCTGAAAATTATAAATATTGCATCATATATTGGATGTATCAACACACCATTGTATATGACATATTTGGAAAAACAATGAACAAAATTACCCCTGCTTGTTTTATGGCAGATCTGAGCTTCAGAACAAGCTCATCTTCCAATTCCTTCAACTTATTCTGGGCAGAATCTTGCAAGTCTGCCTGGCTTTCACTAGCACAGAATGTGAGTGCCTTGACACATGACTTTAAAGTGTTTGCTTCCCCATGTTTGAAAAATGCTTCTTTTATAAGCTGAAGCACAGTCATGAAATTCTGAGAAAGCAACACACATGATTAGTACCTTTACTCACTTGTCAATTAAAGGTATTCAAATATCCAGAAGCAGTAAAATTTTGAATACAAATATGATTAGCTCTAGGTGCACCTGTTCTTGACGTTTGAGTGAATAAAGCTCAAGCTTCATATGCATGATAATTTCCACTATTGATGATACCTTCACCTTGTCTGCTAAATATTTCCTCAACATCTGTGGATAATGCTTCATCATACCCGCTGTTACCTCTCGTTTATTATTGTCTAGTACCTCCTACAACCATTCAGCGAAAATAATATAAAACAAAAAAAAATTAAAATATATATTTTAGGTTAAAAAGAAAACAATTTTTAATCAAATATGCACTAAGTGATTGTAAATTTTGAGATAAAACTTAAAAGCAATTTCCTTTTATTCTAATTGCGACAACTCTGTTAAACCTTTGCAACAGCATTCCAAACAATAGTTACTGAGCTCAGCATTAAACTTAAGGCAATTTTTACTACAAAACCTTTGTCCCAGAGCCATAGGACAAAAAAATATACATCTTAGTTTGATGCTGAAAAAACAAGGGTAATAAAGATACAATGTCAAATGAAATTAATAACAAGGTGCTTTGCACCATCACATAGATACCATGGTTCGCACTTTGATATGTTAGCTTTTGGGGTAATTTCTAAAGTGTTTACACCATGTTTGGGGGTGCTTCATGAGATGGGGGTGCACGATATATGGTTAGCCCTTAGTTGATCCATGGACTCACACATTGGAGGTGGCTTACTCATATGGATGCTTACACATTGTCAGACCTCATATGGATGCTTGCATGACATTCTTCCTTGGAGCATTCAATACAGCTTGATGGCAGTCTACATGTTGGCCACATGGAGAGGTTGCTTGCTTGAAGAACACCCTACAATGGAGGAGGAGCATTTGGCATTCCGAAGGAGGGCATTGAGCCCTAGACAGCAACGGGTTTCTTGGATCCATTACATGGAGGCCTGTCCTCGAATTATGCTAGCTTGGGTTGAGGGAGTGGACATGTAGGTGGGTGGACACAGAGATGGCACATTGACTTAGAGAGGCATTGGAGCACTAGAGCCCTTGGAGGAGGAGCATTGGACCTTAGATGAGGAGTGCCCTTGCATTGGGCCTTGCTTGACATGACTCATGAGTCACTTGTAGGAGGAGAGCTTCACATGTGTGGACCTACTTGCATCATGTAGATTGTTTGTAATGGACTAGGTCCACTTGACTTGTAGACCTCCCTTCACTTCTCATATATATAGAGGAAGGAGAGAGTCATTATCATCATCGGCATTGTGTACTTTTTTCTTTGTACCTGTCTTTTAGGTGTATGGCGTTGGGGCTCGTGAGGAAAACCAAGAGAAGTTATGAAGAGGAAAAAGGATGTCTCTGTTGGGAAATTGCTCTTGTGAGATTCTAGGGTTTAATCCTGGGTACAAAACATTGGAGATGATGATCTCATAATTGTTCATGCACTTGTGCTTATTCTTCTTTACACTCATGTTAGAGATGTAGGAACACTAGTCTCTCACTCTTTTGTTCATTCCTCTTTGTACTTTATCTATCTTGTCTCGAGGTGCTAGGGTTTCTTGAGCATTCCTGAAGTCTAGGGTTAGGGTTTCTACCCTAAGGAAACAAGGATATAGGATTTGGTGATAAACCCTAGAATTGTTCTTGTTGAGGAGGAGAAGAGGAGACGCCATGCATAAGATCAAGGACTTGCTAGTGCGACTCTAGCTTGTTGGAGTATCTTTGGTGTTGAAATAATGTAACTACAAAGAGTTTTCTTATTATTATTGATATATTATTTATAGGATTAATCCCCATTGTG
>ML800133.1:175162-202275 GCA_009831015.1 Picea engelmannii
GCTTTAAAGGAAGAAGACATTAATGGAAATCGTCAATAGTAATGTTGCCCATAACAACATTTGAAAGCTCCACCATAAAATTGCAATGGAGTGCTTCTACTCTGGTATATGTTAATTAAGAATGCCACAGTACAGTTGTGTCATAATACAGTATTTCATGGCATTTGCAACCTTGAACATGGGAGACCATTAAGTATCTCATTTCAGTTTTCTTTATGGAAATTGAGAGTTTCGGTCCTTAAAATATACCTTCTGAGCTTTGCTGAGTGAAGGCTTACGGTTATCAGCAGTAGGAACGATCTTCTCTCCTACTGCCTTCTTCATAGAAGCACATAAAACGCGAACAAGATTTGTGGCATCTTTCTCTGTAAGTTCAATCCTTGGATTATCATCTAAAAGCATAGAAATTATACATTTCCAATCCTGTCATGTGAAAAATCCAAGCATTAAAACCTCTAGACAATGGAGCCATCAGAGACATGCTTGATCTTATGCAGCTAGATTTAAATTGTACCATGAAACAGCATAAAGCGATTTCTAGATTCTTCTACTTCCACTTAAAATAAAAATGGCCAAATATGCTTTCTTAGCTTACTTTCATTGCCTTCATATCTTCCCAGACAGCATCAATCACATAGTCACTTAGAATTGGATCTGTGGAAAATTCCTTTAATATTTGTAGCAACCTGCCTAAAGGAAGTTCAGACTCATTTTCCATTCCTGCCAAGTCAATAGGGAGAAGTAATTAATTATATTACTTCCTGTGTAAAGCATTTTAAAGAATATTTTATGAAATTATGAATACTAATACCTTTCGGCATAGGCTGTGAGCTGCTAAATTTCTGAGCTATTAAGTGATCAAATACTAATTCTCCAACAGCACGGCGAATGAGTGGTGATTCATCAATCAATAGGTCATACAGTGGACCAAGCTCCTCATCTGCAAGAAGCTGATGCCTGTAATGTAGATGACAACATATACAAAAAATAAAATCAATTTCTAATCAAAGCCTTCTATCTACAAATAGAGATGTAGAGAGATTTAAAGAAATTTTTACCTTAATAACTGTTTCAAGAGTCCTATGGCACTAACTGCCACAGATATATCAATATCATCTGCTAGCTCAATCATACGGTTGCAAAATCGTTCTGTGAAGAGGCTAAGTGATGGCACATTATCATCCACCTCATACAGATTTTGCAGTGCCATTATAGAGATTTTGCGGACAGCAGCATTCTTCATTACCAAAACAAGAATAAAGACAGGTGGTCAGCTCATATTAAAGATAGGAGGATACCACATGCAATAAACCTTTCAAGACGTTACCTTATCATTCAAAGTCCAACCAAGGTATTTCAAGTATAGATCTTGTAGGAATAGGGATGGATAAGACAGAATCCATGAACCGATAGCTCTGATACATGCAATCCGAATATCTGGATCTACGTCTCGATAACGATGCATAAAAAGCCTGACAAAGCCAATTTTTATGCAGCTAATAAGTACATGGGATAGTCTGTGTCTATGAAGATAAAGCAATTTCTTTTCAAGTATACAACATTCATCCACTCCATTTCTCTCTAAAAGGGCTGAATGCTCAAGATTGAGAAAATTTACTGCAATAAACTTTGTAACTAACCCTGTAAATATTTTACGCATCATTTCCTCTGCCATAGTTATCTTTTCATGTGTCGCAGACAATGTCTTATTCAATGACTCCAAACGAGGGCCATCTTTCCTTTTCTTTTTCTCAGCATTCAATTGACGTTGTGTAGTCTCACGCTGTCCACCAAGTGTTTTTGCAACAGTAACAAGTGATGTCACAAGCTGGAGTCCAACCAATGTCGTAACCTGTCGAAAAACTCTTGGAGGAGTACTGCATGAAACACAAGAAACAATGATCGGAGATTAAGATGTATGAAGCACAAAAGACTCGAGACTGGTTTAGAAAATCAAATATTTTGATGTCACAGAAAAGTTAAAACCCAACAAAAGGTACTGAAAACAAAACAAGAACAGAGATCAGAGACCAAGAGACACATAAATCATAAATTTTTCAAAGAAAATAAATTGAACATAAATATAAATAATATTTTATATATTGCCTAGTCTCTGGAATATGTTCAGTGGAAAAGACCAACCATGAAAGAGCAATGACATAATCTATGCATTTCTCCATGAATACTTGATCAAACAAAGGTCCATCCTGGCACTCAAGGATAAGACTGTCCAAAAACACAAGAAGGTTTTCTTTGAAATTCTTCAAATCCTTTTGCTTGGATCCAAGGTAGTCTTCTATATTGCCCTGGCGTTTAGTCAAGAAGATTTTTATTGAAATCATACCCAAAAACAAAAGAAGATCCATTCCTTGTACATAATATTTTCACAAGATATAACATAGGATTCTTAGATTAACTTCGACTACTTTAATTGGACTCGTAAAAGACTAAATGAACTTTTAATGGATACATCCTTGGCCTGGTTTACTAAGGAGACCACCACATCATCCACATCAATTTCGTCCAAAGGACCTTCATCTGCTTGGTATTTAATTCCACATGCCTGTATGCAAATTGGTCATGTAAGCTGTATATATAAATAGATTCAATCTAAGCAGAAAATGGAAGAACAAGGATCTCAGGCTTAGACAACGAACCTCAAATAGCATTGTTAGTAACTCTGTCAAAGCAGCCTTTCTATCCGATTCATATCTCTCTACCCAATTTTTTGCAGCCTGTGGTACAAGCTTTCCTTGATACTTAATGACATCTGTAGAAGAGCAAAATAAGAGATTTTAAAATTCGTCCAGAACAAATCACAACCACCAAGATCACCTACCAGCTAGAGAGACAGAAAAAAGGAGGAGAGTGGAGGAGAAAAGAAACAAATAAATATGAATGGCATCAAAATATATTAAGTTCCATTTGCATTTTAATGATTTATTTAATTTCTCTATTTTCTCAAAGCAATTCAAAAGTTGATATTCAGTAGCTCATGTATATGAAAAAGACATAGAAAGAATATCAGTCTTATTTGACTCATACATCATTGCTGATATTTTAAAAATGCCCTTGTCGTTTTGGAGCATGCCTGTATTTCCTCATATTCAAGCTAAATGATGACATAGCTTTGGCAACTAGCCATGCTTTTGCTTGAACCTATTTTATGTTGCATGAGAAATTCAGTGTTTAATGCTGGAAGTAAAGCATTGACCATCTTAGAACAAAAGTCGTTGCTTATCTTGGTGCATATTAACCATTTCACCCATTGCAACAAATAAACATTCTAAAAAATACGCATACTCCATATATGTTTTTCTTGGTTGAAATTCAAATTTTACCATTTCCTTGGATATTGCTTGTAACTATCATAAGATACGAAACAAAATCAAGCCTGTGGTTCTTTTCCAAGTTCGAGATGTTTGTTTCAATTCCCTCACTTACAATGTAACTTGTTGAACAATTGATGTTTCTCCTCCATCAGTTGGTGCATGGCACACTTTCTTACATTGCACATTTTGCCTTGTTTCTTGAGCTCTCTCTTTGCCATTCACTGTAACTAGGATCTATATCCTATAACCAGGTTTACTCATCATAGTAAATGTTGTCCTATTTCCAAACGTGAGCATTTGATTTTTTGTGGTGGGTAAAACTTTCTGTTATTGACAATCATATATCTGAAGTGTCATTGGTAACAATTGCCCAGTTTGGAAATAGAGTTGTTAGAGATGGTTACTGATGGCCACAAAGAGAGTTCCCAGTAACCACTCAAGCAGTTTGGTTGAAATTGTACTTGAGAAAATAAAGGCATGCTGATTCTAGAGCCTTTGCTTAGACTCACAGTGATTAAGTACTCGGAAGAGGAGACTTCCCTCCCTTTTCTTTCAGTCTTTGCATCCAGCTCCAACACTACTTTTTATGACATGCTCTGTTTTTTAGATGGAGTTTTCACTCACGTTCTTCCATTTCTTCTCTGTATTCTTTCCTTCTCAGACTAGCCACCTAACTCTGGAGTCTCTATGGTGTTGCTCCTAGATCTTTTATCCTTACTTATTGCTCATTAGCTTAGATTTAGGAGCTGCTACAGCACTCCCACTTTATATTACACTGCTGGTACCCTTTTAGTCCCATCAACTTGCTTTTGTGTCCATTCGTTGGACATTAATAAAATTAAATTATTATCCCTTTTTCCAAACATAAGAATGTGTATGCCACAATGGTGGGGATGCAAACCTAAATTCCTGTCTTCTCTTATCTTTCCTCCCCCTACAAATGTGACCAATTACCCCCTCTCACCTATGGGTAACTAGAGGAGATCATGTCTCATGGCCCGCAATGAAGACAGTGATCCCGATGATGATGATGATCAGTATTCTCCACACACAGCAGCCCCTCAAATGCATCCCTCCTCATTCAGCTCAACTTATCACACCTAATCAGCATGGTTCATCAAATGATAGTGGTTCAGCACATTATGAGGTACACTAGTCATAGTTTCATATAAAGTGTCATATTTAATGCATGAGGCATTTAAGTGAGGATCATGGGTTGAAGTCGGATAACGGATCATAAGCTTAAAAGTTATGCTTTTTCCCTTGTTTCACCTTGGTGGCCATCATTTGTATCCTAGTCCAGTGTTGTCACTCTTAGGGAATAGGGGTAATACTGGGAGGATTGGATAGGAACAACGTACCGCTCCCCCCACACTTAACATTTTCCATCCTGTGGCCTTCTGCAGTGTACTAAACTTCGGTAATAGTTGTTACATGTACTCCAAAAAAGCCCATGGTTCATTCTCCCATGAAAAGAAGGGCTCAAATGTCGAAGTTGTTGCAACTGCTAGAAAAATGAATTAGAAAGCGAAAGAATGTTATAAAGAAAGTATCAATTTTCACATGCAACTAATTTCAGATCTGAAATTTACTTCCAAGTGAACCAAACCGTAAATCTTAGTTGTTATCACTGAACATTTTTACACTGAAATTATTGACTGAAAATTACAGCAATGGAAACAACAAGATCAGCGATAAATCATCAATGCACTTGAGACACAAAATTTTATGTTCTGTAAATTGTCAAATTCAGAAATTTCTGAGGGCAAAATCAGCCTTCCCAGTGGTCACAATTTCACCAAATCTGAGGACAAATCAGTCTTCCCAAAATCAGAAAAATCAGCAAACCAACCACAGAAAAAATCCGGGACAAATTCCCAATTTGCAGACCTACTAACATCAGTCATACGGACTGTTGACATCAGCATGTATGGATTGTCACCTGCCCAGCAAAATCACACGTGGGGACTGTTCTGCCTCTCCCACACATGTGACTATGGCATGTCCGTACAATTTTGTTCACACGTGTGAGTTGTACGGCTCCTGCACACGTGCAGTTGTACTCTCCTCTTCACACATGCAGCTTAGCTTCTCTTCCCTCACAAGTGTGGCCTCTCTTGGCTAAAACAAAAGCCTTCCTTGGCTGAAAATAGAAACAGAAATTCTTCAAGAAACCCTAGGCCAGATTTGTCAAAATTGCAGAATTTCCCCTGCTGAAATTTCCAAGCTCCCCCACACAAGTGTTTACTCACTTATGCTAACTCCATAATGACACAATGAGATTTGTCGCGATCTTTCTTCTCTTTATATAGGAGTCTAATAAATGAGTTTAGGAATCCCTTCTAAACTCAACATTAAATTAGAATATTTTATTCCTCTTTGTGGGTATTGTTGCCTCTCCAGGAGGTACCCTATATTTTCACTTGGCTACACCATTGTAAGCCGAAGGATGCAAGTCAAAAGCCTTGTAAACCATAGTGGATAATTTTGTAATGGACTCACAGACTTGGTCCGACCATGATCAGTTCCCTTAGTTCCCGTCTCAATGTCTCTCGTCCTGAATGGGATTGGAGGCCTTGGGATGGATCTATTTGAATACATGGTTGTGTGGATCCATGAGTCTTATGTAGGGGTGATTGCAGTTTTTGGGGCTTAGTCCGGTCCATGTCATGCACACCTATGCCTTCCCACATGGTTATTTTCTATTGAGTCTGTAGGCATCCCTTGGCCATGGTGCATTATCATTTTTTTTCTCAACATGGCAGTCTCAAAAAGTTTTCATCATTGCAAGTCTTTTGAGGCAATTCATGGATCCCAAGGCAGTGGGTCCTCGAAAGCAAAAATACAACATGGCTTCAAAATGATCAAAAAAAATTTATGAGCAAAACCAATATTGCACATTTTGGACTGATGGAATATTAAAGGAGATATTGCCTCCCAAAAATAAATCGTCCCAACCTTCTAAGAAATTCGTTGGGCACTTTTCCCAAGTCAAATGGTCAAGGAAGAGGAACATTTTTCTCTACTAACCGTTGGAGAAATTTTCACAAGTCAAAGATCCTCTCTTTACAAGCAAAATGATTTATTAACCACTAAATGACCAAATCGTCCCCTTTGAGACAAGTCGTAACTCCTCATTTATGGAGTTGAATAGTCAAACTAGTCATTGGAGCAAAGAAAGGTCAATGTGGACAAATTATAGTTGTTATGCTCATTCTTCAAGGGAAAAATATCCCTAAACTTATCTCCTCCACTAAATCAAGCTCTCTTCAAGGCCATACGAGTTCTTCTCTTGGTGGAGCCCACCTCTCATGTGGACATTGTCAATGGTCAATTATTCCAAATTGGATTTTATCTAATTTTTATCATGGAGCTATGTAATTAAAAATATTATTCATGGGTTTAGCCTCCAACCAATTGCGGATGAGCAAACCAAGAAAATTATTATTTTATGAGGGAGGTAGAAATTAGTCGTTACAATAAAAACTATATAAGGCTAGCCCCTCCCCTCATTTGTATTGTTGAAACTTTGTGAGATCATAATGCCATATTTTGGAACTCAATTCTCTTGTGTCACTGTGGATTGTCTACTATAATATTTGTTTTTCTTGGTCTTGGATTATTTTAATTGTACTTTGACAAAGGTTCCTTAGGAGAATTGCAAGATGTGACCAATAAATCCATTGAGGGGCTACATAGTCACGTGGAAGAAAGAAAATAGACTTTTGTCTCCTTACTTTCTTTGTGGGCTCTTAGTGTAACACACCCAAGTTGTTGGACCAACTTCTTTGAAAGTAGCTTCAGCCAAGTGGTCTATTATCACTTTGACCCTAGTTGATTCGTTGTCTTGGAGACCATCCATTTGTGGAGCTCTCCTAGCAAATCCAAGGAGGAACCCAACTATTATTGAATTTCTAGCATTGGGGGCAATAGTCCTTCCACTCCACACCCAATTGACTATAAATATATCCTGGCCAATCTTAAACTTGTGGGGTCACAATCTCTCAAACTAAGAGACATCTAAAGGTAAAAAGGTAAAGGTAAAATCTCTCAATTTCTTCAACCATTTACTTCAAATATTTTTAAATCATATTTTATTATAAAAATACAAAAAAAATCATACATTAGCTTAGCACTTCATTTTTTTATCTTTTGTAAGCGAGTAGATCTTGGGGTTTTTGTTGCTTGGGAACTTCCCTACCCCAAGGTACATATTCCCTTGAGTTTTATACTTCATTGAATATCTTTTACAAGGGTTTTGTTGAGAAATAGTGTGCAGATCTGCGTTATTACAGCCAAGAAAACTTTCAAATCTACACTCTTGTGGACAAATAAAAGGGTGCATATTGTAAGTATCTACTTCCTAAACCCTTACATATTCATTCCAAATATGATTTGTATGTTTTATCTTTACTTTCTGGTCAATATAGATTAAAACTACAGCCCAATAAGCAATTTTACTGGCTGTAGCAAATTTTGGGACTTGACCTTAGGGGGAATTGCACCCCAATTTTGTAAAAGTTGTCATCACACAAATTGTAGGTTGGGCAAATCTCAACCCAATCCACAAGATAGCGAGAACTATGGGAATACCTACCCACTGTCACGTTAGGTATGTACTCCCCTCGCTTTAGTGAAGGAGAAATCCTACACACAGGGGTATCCCGGGTGACCCTAGGGGAAATGAGATGGAAAGTGGAATAATGGAAGATGAAGCCTCTATAGGTCAAGCTAAGAAATGGAATATGGCTTGGAAACAAGTCTTGGTGATGGTCAATGGTTGCCAAATGCTTGAGTGCATGTAGAAGAGAATTGTACCTACCCAAGACAAAAGAAAAACTAGTATATAAGCCCAATATTCCAATGGACAAGCAAGTGAAGCTTGTTGTCCTAAATTACAGCCGTAAACAAATATATATATATATATATATATATATATATATATATATATCAGCAATGGAACCAATTACCTACCCGAGACAAAAGAAAAACAAGTATATAAGCCCAATATTCCAATGGACAAGCAAGAGAAGCTTGTTGTCCTAAATTACAACCGTAAACAAATATATATATCAGCAATGGAACCAATTATTTACTGCAGAAATAACCATCAAAATTATCAAGTAGTTATTGGACAATGAAGCACTAAACCAATTGATAACTTTGTAATATTCAAGCACAAATTTTGATGGTAAAAGAGGGTTGCTAGATAGTGTTTTCATAGATTTATTACAGCAGCCTTATGGTTGTAGCAAAGATTTGTTACAACAGTAAGTTTTCAACCACCAAAAATCACAAGTAAACCACCCAAAAGATGTATAAGGGATCTTCCTCATCAAAAGTGTCAAGTGTCTGTAAAAACACCCCCACCACCACATGCCCTAGCCCTAAGGAATGACGTCATGCCTAGAAAAGTGGCGTAAGAGCTCCCAAGCAAGTCGTTGGGCTGGAAAAGGGCTAGGTGTCACTATCCAAGGTGTCATCTCTTGCCTCCAAAGGCAACATCCATCATCCAGCTGGTCCCAAGGTGTGGGTCATGGCATTCAACATGTGGGCTTCCTGCCCCAATGAAAGCCCAAGTTGGGCTTGTTCCTCCAAAACGTCCATCAACAAGGCCCTACAAAGACAAAGAAATGTGCCCTCCAAGGATCTCAAGTCAAAGCATCATGGCAAGTAAAATCACATTTAATATAAGAGCCACCTAAACATGTGCATCAGAACTACCTTATCAAATTAAACAAGTGCTTAAAGATCCTATGCAATTTGCCAAGTTTAGGTATGGGAGGGTTGACAAGGTGACCTATTGGGTGAATCATTCCTTGAGTCAAGGGGTGTTTCCTAGGTGGACCCTCTCTAAGTCATGTGGAGAAGATGAAACAGATGGGGGGAAGACCTTTGGGCATGGGGTTCATGACATACAAGGGTTCGTATTGTCTCATTTATGGGTGCCTTTGTAGAGGGTGTGTTGCACCTTCGTTTTCAATGCATCCTTTTTCCAAGCCCATTTATTTGCCATAATTAATTAAAGGTCCAGAACGACTGGGTACTCCCAATGGGTAACATAAAACTTGGGGGGCAGTACCACAATGTCGCTTGAAGGGAGAGGTACACAGAGTGCCATAGGGGTAAAGAAAACACTTGTAACGCACTTGTGTAGATCCCTCAATAAGTGGGACATTTTTATATATGTGTATTTCCTTTTGCAGGTCTTTGATCTTTTAGGAGAAACGTTTCATTGTTCTCAAGAACTCTTTGGGCGAGCATATGGAAGGTTATAGTTTTGGCTTTTATCTTTTGCCATATATATTCCCTATGGGCCTTCAGCCCCTTCTTCCCATGAAAAGAGGTACAATCCCTTCTTGGGTCAGTACACCCGAAAATCCCAAAAGATAAGGAGAGAAAAAGGGGTGGAGTGTGAAAAGTGATAAGTATGATCAGGAAAGATACGATGACTCGTCAAGGGGACCTCCCAGTAGCAAACTCATTCCCAAGGATGACCACTTACTAGGGCACAATGTCAACCACCAAGCTGAAACAAGGCAAAGAGCATAATTTCCAAGCATATGTTCTATAATCAAAAGCAGATTTAAATGCAACATACTCAAATGCCTCAAGTATTCAAGTGACACTTACCATAGTACCTGACTTGTACCTCATGGAGCAAGACCCATCGTCTTCTGAAAGCAAGCTGATGTGGTGAATGTCATCGTGACGAATCCAAGATGTGTGGTGGTGAAGTGGGTCTTTGTTTGTGCATGTGAACGTTGTCAGTCATCTATCTCTCGCTACTTCATGTCTACAACCTGAGGGCCTCGAGACATCATCTCCTTAGTTATCCCTAGAAATTGGAGATAACCAAAAGTAATTTCCAGCCAGCTGAAAATTGATTTTGCAGCAGATCTAAAGACTCTAGGGCACAAGATTCACTTGTACTTTGCTGCCCTATCCTCTATACCCACAGATCTATCAATCTAGTGTATTTTTACACTTGTGGAAGGTCTCAAAAGGCCATTATCTTGCTGGTTTTTTTGCTGCCCTATCCTCTATACCCACAGATCTATCAATCTAGTGTATTTTTACACTTGTGGAAGGTCTCAAAAGGCCATTATCTTGCTGGTTTTTTGCGTATTACACTGTTTTTCCAGGTCTGATATAACAGGACAGCAAGGAATTACCTCACGTACAACCACTTCTTACAAGGTATTCACATTACAAATCATCCGGAAAGTGGTAAGAACATTCACCCCTCTCTTGTACTTTGCTTGGTCATTATTTTGAGGATTGGGGGTAAGCTAGTTTGTTGTTTGGTCATTTTATTTTCTGCATTATTTTTTATTTCAGCAAGCATTTGAAACAATTAACTCCTACCTTCACCTAGTGTACTCTGTTTAGGCACTGGTCTGAAGAAAACTAAGGTACTATGAGGCTGCCCAATAGGTTTGTCTTTGACCTAATGTTGGGCTCTAAGTTTACACTTCAAGACTGTCCTTTGCTGCTGATTTAGGACAGCAAACAGTCAAGTAACTTTCTGCTCATAATTTTTATGGTTAAGTGTCCTTTTGAGGTGCCCTTGCAAGTGTTTTCATACCAATGGTTAGCACATGCAATAATACTCAAAACAAATAACACTCCTCAGATCTTTACAACTCTAAAACGTTGATCTACACATCTAAGCATGCATGAAATTGGACACAGGTATTTTTGGTCAACATGACCCTGGATAAAACCCCCCTGGGGAAAACCAGTTTGGAGATAGATGTATATAGAAGATCTCAAAGCAAAATGTACAACAAGGAAAACATAAACAAGTGAACTTGGTACAATAGCAACCCTTCTCGGATGTTGTGGAGTCCCTTGAAGATGTGCATGGTAGCCCCTTGAAGCCAGGCACCCTTTGCTTTGGTGCACCCTTCTTCCTTTGCTAACCCTTGGCTCTCTTTCCTTGTCCCTTGCTTTGCCTTTTCCCTTGGCTTGAACCTTGAACCTTGCAATGTCTTTGCCTTGCCCTTGGTCTTGCACCCTCCTCTCAAGAAAGCTTTCCTCCAAGGCTAGGTGCGCACTAAGCCTAAGTGCGCCCCTCCTCAAGCAAAAACCTCACAATAGAATGCACCCTCACTTGCCATGCACCCTCCACTACCCATAAAGTGTGTCTCTCCTCAACAAGCAAGTTTCCTCCTCAAGGTGCGCCTCTCCTTAGCTTGATGTGCCTCTTCTCTCAAAAATGTGCCCCTAATCAAGATGTAGCCCACTCCTTCATGGAAGCCTCTCCATGCAAGCTAGCACCAAGCCATAGCTTCTCCTCAACCCTTGACCTCATGCGCCCTCTCCTCCTCAAGAAATGTGCCCAAGAGCTTCTCCCTTCTCCTCCTCTCCTCTCAAATCTCTCAAGTGAAGAATGAGCCTCTTCAATACCCTTTTGCCTCCTTTATCCTCTCTTTGGCCAAGCCCTAAAATATTAATGGCCTAGATCCAATCTAGCCTTGTCTAATCAATGGGTGAGATTTAATCCAAAAATCTCACTGAGGAAACCCACTTTCCGTAGTTTGCCTCATGTCCTTTAACTCACCCACAAAGTGAATTAAATGTCACTTTAATGACTTAAGTGACAATTTCACTTTTGACTTAAACTCCTAAGTCAAAGTGAAATTAGAACATAAAGTAAAGTGATAAGGGTAATAGTCTCCCTCATGTGTGTTTAGAGACTCACAAACATAAAGGGACCACTTTCCAAGGTACCCAAATCTCAACATGGTCTTAATACTCTTTGTGATGAAGTGATAATTTGTGGGAAGCCTCCCAGAGCCTCTTAGCATAAGAGTTTTGCTCAAACAGTAAACGATAGGTGTCGTGGTGACATTGGGCACATATCCCCTGTGTTACTGCCATAGCAGACTACAAACCTTGGTGGTCCGCTAGTTTGGAAAGTGACATTTTTGTCACCGTTGTCGACGATCAAGGTTTTCAAACCAAAGAGTCCTCAACTACAAATATCTGGTAAAATTTATTGTTTTGTACTTTGATGAGAGCCCTTTAGTATTGCATTGTACACTAACTTGCAGGATCTCATCTATGATCTGACGACTCCACTAAAGAAAAATAAAAAGAAATGCATTGCAACTAAAAGCTTACAACATTGGCGACTCCATTGTCCAATCTCTGATAAGAACATGTGTTCTACATTTTGGTGAGTTCATTATATTTTGCGCTAACTTGCAAGAACTCACCTGGCAACTCCACCCGAACCACATCAAACACAAAGGTATAACACAAGACTTAACTCTCTAAGGTAAGAAATAAGGTATGTATTGGCGTCTCCAATGTGGTATTCTCATAGAGATTTTTCATCTTAGATTTTCATTTTAGCCTTACTTCTAGCTCCTACTAATAAAAATGGAGAAGCTCCCTCCATGGTTAGCATAATGTTATGCTCTGGTTGACTTTTCAAGTATGAAGAATTTTATGCATGACTATACAATTGAAATAGAAATGCAATTGTGAAATACATCTCTATCGTTATTGCATTCTGTAAGAAAACTGAATTCTTCCATGAGAATCTCTTGATGAAGTTTTTTCACGATAAATCTTATAGGGTCTACAAAGATGTGGTATGAAAGCCTTGGCAAACGCATGTTTTCGTCTTTTGCAGAGTTTTTGGAAGCATTTTGCACAAGTTGGGATTATGATTCAACAGGTTCACTGCCCCTGGTCCACGAAATAAAAGAATTGTATTCTACATAGAGACTTATTGAGGACGATCTTGGTCTTCCTATGGAAAATATTAAGACCAACGGTAGCAACAAAGATCACGGGATTTGTATGGAAGACATTCATCCTGCTTCCCCTGTTGATGATTGCAGCTATGTGAGACATTCTCCAGAACACAAACCTAAGAGAGAGCCCCTGAGAGGGGTGTGTGGTTCCTATCTGAGACAAAGCTAGAATGTAGAGATGGCCTCCTCCTTACAGAGAGTTGAGAAGAACTCCACATGATTCTCCTGTGTAACGCAGTGAGAAAGGAGATCTGCAGAGTTGGACGTGCCTGTGGTTGAGCACAAGGTGAACGTGTGAAATCCCAAAGTGTTGGGTGCATCGTCATGAGATAGAAATGAAGATGATGTATTAGCCTCCTCTGAGTAGAGAGTTACTAGTGGTTTGTTGACTCCACAAGGATTAATTTGCAACAAAACAATGATTAATAATACAACCTAACACAAACCTGAGAGAGAGCCCCTAAGAGGGGTGTGTTACTAGAGAGTAACCTAGTTTTACTCTCTAGTAACCTAGTTTTATATTAACCACTAGTAAAATATGTGGAACAATTTGGATAAGAGTGGAGTCAACAAACCACACTAGGTTGTATTGTTAATCCTTGTTTTGTTACAAATTAAAACTTGTGGAGTCAACAAACCACTAGTACCTCTCTACTCAGAGGAGGCTAATACATCATCTTCATTTCTGTCTCATGACAATGCACCCAACACTTTGGGATTTCACACGTTCACCTTGTGCTCAACCACAGGCACGTCCAACTCTGCAGATCTCCTTTCTCACTTCGTTACACAGGAGAATCATCTGGAGTTCTTCTCAACTCTCTGTAAGGAGGAGGCCATCTCTACATTCTAGCTCTGTCTCRGATAGGAACCACACACCCCTCTCAKGGGCTCTCTCTCAGGCTTGTGTTGTAGAGAGTTACTAGAGAGTAAAGCTAGGTTGTATTGCTAATCCTTGTTTTGTTACAAATTAATCTTTGAGTGCATGTCATTATTGTTTTAATTACATGTTTTCTTAGGTTATATGTTGGATATTTTAACATTTCGCTTGCAAGGGTTTTGCCAAGTTTACAGGTTCTCTATCTTGGAGGAATAGAGAGTTCTTGCTTGAACCCCTAACGTCTTCAAGTGCAAAGAAAGAAAGGATTCCCCTCTTCAAGCAACATTCTGACTCCATTGCCCAAATTCCGGGTTTAGAATTTCTCTTTCCCTTTTCTCTCTCAAAATTTCAAAAGAAAAGCTTCTTGTCCTTTGGTTTTATGTTGCATGCAAGGTTTTGAATTGCCTTGAAAGTTGAAATCTGTTTTAGATCAATTGCATGCAGCCCTTAAAGTTAGATCTGAGTTGTATAAAGTAATTCATCTATTTGCCAAAGATCTAGCTTAAATTTTGCTTATAGCTAACCTTCAAATTTCTAGCAAATTTTTTAGGCTTGTGATAGGCAAAAGTTTACTTTGTTTTCTAAAGTACAAATCTGCAAGATAGGTTGCTATTCTTTGTTGATTTTATATCGGCCAATAAGATCCTAAGGAGGTTAGCTATTTAGCTATCACTCCTTAGTTAATTTTTGTCCTTAGTGTAGTTTAACTTAGAATTTTTCCACATTTTTTTTAGGGGTTGATCAAACACACTCTTAAAGTGTTTTTGGTCACCTTTTGCATTTAATACCTTGCTGTTTTAGTGCAAATCTAATAGGTACAGAATGAAATGAAGCTGAAATTTTGAAGTTTAGCCCCTTCTAGGACCCTCCCGGTGCTCCCGGGAGCCTTGCATTTGACCTTTTTATCATAAAAGCTTTGTAAAACACTTGATCTCTCCATATAAAGATCAAGTGTTCCAAGAAAAGAAAAGTAATCTCATCTTATAATAAAGTTAGTGAGCCACAAAGCTCGTCTTTAGTTGTTTCCCCTACCCCTGGGGGGGAACTGGTGTTTTTTTTGTGTTTTCGTGTTTTGGGGTTGTTTCCCGTCTCATTGAGTTATTTTAGTTTCCCATGCATAAACAAGATTAAAACTTACTCACATCACTTAAATCAAAGTCTTAAAAAACATTTTGCAAGTTTTTTAGGTTTGCTTATCTTTAGTTTCAATTTTGCAAGTATACTGGAATAAACCCCAGCTATTCAAATCTAAGTATGTAAGCACGCTGTCACGTTTTAAGTGCTTCGGTGACCTAGAAAAGATTCTAATAGTGCATACTAGTTTAATTAGGGAAACCTCTAAGTGGTATTATTCGTCCAAGACCAATACCCTGGGTGTCGTGTGTCAAATCACCTAGCAACTCGCCTTGTTGTATCCGCGGCACACCCGGTCGACAAGTCTTGGATTGGTGAATAGTTCATAAGGAGGCCACATTCACTTTTGCACACAAAGAGTGGGGACGCCGACTTTAATCCCCACTTCACAGTTTCAAAACTCTTTTAATAACACTAAATCCCTTAACTAAAACACTCAAGATAAAATTAACGCGGTATTTTCATCACATCACACTTTACTGCTTTATGTTTGGCACCGGTCTTTAAAGTTTATCTCTATCTTGTTTAATAAATGCAAATGCTTGTCTTTATTTGATAATTCATAAAGCTCATGGTTGATTATGGAGGCAGTATCATTTTTGGTTAAATATCATGTGGTGTTAAATTTATCTTGTGATTAAAAGTTTTTTCAAGCACCTAAACTCCTAGAGTAAAGTTTTCTTTCCTGCTTAGTTTAGAAAGCCTTAGTTTTATTTTTATAGGGACTACCCCCCTTTGCTTCGCTAGGAGTTGGCCTAGACAAAGGAGTCGAGGATCAAGTGACAGCACCTTGAATCGAGACTTGCCCCCAAGGACACACTAAGTGGATTGAAGGTTTCTTCCACGTAACCCCAAGTGTGTATTAGGACGACAACATTTTTGGCGTTGCTGTCGGGAATAAACCTTTCTATTCCCGAGTTACGACTTGTTTTTCCTTTTAGTTTTACTTAGTTTTCTTTTGATGCTTGTAGTTTATCAGAAATAGACTCAACCATCTGGCGACTCCACTAATTTCCAATTTAACTAAGTATTCTACTAGGAGGAATTCAGAAGGTCTATTTAACCTCATTCTTGAACCTGAGAAGGTTCATGGAAGGAGGTTAGCTAAAGCCTCTTATCGTAGAATACTTAGTCATTTAGGAACAGAGTCAATTTTTGATATACACGTGCTCTTTCCTGATCAAAGTTTTACTTCAGAAATGTCTATCTATAATAAATGTGACTTTACTGTAATTAATAATTATCCGCATGCTTTACCTGAAAAAGCCATAGAAAAGCTTCCTAGTTTTCAAGGTAACAATGCAATATCAGCTAAAATGCATATCAAAGCTTTCATGAGATGTACTAACAAATGGTGTGCAGCTCATGATTATGAAGATGTCAAAGTGAAATTATTTGTCTTATCCTTAGAAGATATTGCCTTAGATTGGTATGAAGATTTGCCTGACAACAAGTTCAAAACACTTAAAGAGCTTACAGATGCCTTCATTGAAAAGTGGGGGGAGAAGAAAGACCATCGTCAGTTGTTAGCAGCCCTCAACTCAATTAATAAAAATGAGAACGAAACAATGGACGAATTTAATCAGAAGTTTAATGAACTTGTCTCCAGTATGCATGATGACATCAAGCCTCCTAAAGAAGCTATCATAATCTATTATGTCGAGGCCTTTGGAGGGGAAATGAGATATCAACTTAGAGATAAGGAACCCCTCGACCTCAAGTCAGCTCAAGAGATAGTGGTCAAAATAGATAAGAACATCCAAGCATCAAGCAAGTCCAACATTCCTAGTTTCAATAGAGGGAGTACTTCTAGGCAAACAGAGGCTAAGGACAAGGCTGTGGCTGCAACTCCAGAAAATAAAGACCCGAATTTCGACCCCTTAAAGGTTGTTACTGAGATGGTCAAACGAATGTAAGCTACCCATGCTACTCAACTTAGTGCCATGCAAAATAGGTTGATAGCAATGGAGAGGTCACAAAATAACAGGTTTCAACCTAGATAGAATAATGATAGGTGGCAAAGAAAAGATTCCCCTCAAGACAAAAGGCCACCCAATCAATTAGAGTCCAATAATGTGGTTCATGAAGAAGCACCACCTTTCTACAGAGCATGTGAAGACTTTCATGAGGAGTCTAGTTGTCCAATATTTTGTCAGATTAATGAACAAGGCCTTTCTCAAACAAGCAACTATGTAGGTCAGCCAAGAAATGTCAACCACATCAATAATTTTGGTGAAACTCAACCTCTATCTATGGAATATTGGCTTCAAATGCAAGAGAGGTGTGAGCCAACACAAAAAGTGGTTGAGGAGTATGATAATGTGACCAAACTATATGGTCACAAACCTACAAATGAGCAGATCTTAGAGTTAGCAAGGCACAGAGGAATTGTCTATCAGAGGAAAGGAAAAGAAGGAGTTAGCAACTCTCAAAACAACTTTCCAAAGGTAACTACTCCCACACAAACTCCAATTACAAATCTTAATGTTGATCTAGGTAATTCGATAACAAATGCAAAGGTATTGGTTTCAGTGTCAGACCTACTCAAAATTCCTTCACAAAAGGAAAAGCTTCTGCAAGCTATAGATCCTCCAAGCAATAAAGCTATTTCAAATAATAAAGTTGTTCCAAGTAAAGATTCTCCAAAAGAACAAGAAAAGATTGTGGAACAACATGAAGATCCTCTAGTGGTCTTGACTAGTATAGATAGGACTAAAGAAGAAAATCCTCCTTTCTTTGTCTCACTTGAAATAAATGATCAGTGGCTACACAACTGCATGTATGATTCAGGGGCTTCACCAAATATTATAACAAAAGGGATTATGCAAAGATTAGGTCTAAAAATCACAAGGCCTTATCAGAATGTGTGTGCTATGGACTCAAGAGAAATAGAAACGCATGGAATAATTATAGATCTCCCAGTTAAGCTAGCCTTTCGTCCTGAGTTTGCTTTCAAGATGGATGTCCTTGTCATAGATGTGCCAGATGCATGGGGGATGTTGTTATCTAGGAAATGGGGAGCAACAATGGTGGTTGTTTAAATATGGATTTGACTTTTGCTACTATTCCATACCCGCCTCCTTCAACTGAAAGCTTCAAACTCTTTAGGGAAACTGAAAGAAAATATCACATAGAAGACCCTAAAGAGCAGTTTAATGATTTTATTTACCAAGTTTCTGATATGGGTGATTTCTCCATTTGTTCTTACTTCTTAGCTGCAGTTCATGATAAGTTTAAAGATGAAGAAGTTAACAATAAAGCATGGAAAATGCACTTTGACAGAGCTCACTCTAGATCAGGCAAAGGGGCGAGATAGTTTTAAAATCTCCAACAGAAAAGACTTACAACTTTGCATTCAGACTTGAGTTTGATGCAACTAATAATGTGGCAGAGTATGCAACGCTTCTGTTAGGCTTAGAAATCGCTAAGGACATGGGTATTAAGATTCTCAACATAAAGAGTGACTCAGACTTAGTGATTCTCCAAGTTAAGAACAAGTATGCATGCACAAGCGAGAGGCTTAGAAGATATAGAAATACTGTATGGGATACCATGGAATCTTTTGATGCCTTGGACCTTATTGTTATCCCAAGAGATCAAAACAGTTTGGCTGATAGTCTACCTGTAGCAGCCTCTACCCTCCAGCCCTCAGAAAACTTAATGAAAGGTGAAGGTAAGTTGGAGATAATATTTAGGCCATCTATCCTAGATATGTTCACAATTGGCAAGTTTTCAAGGATGACAAACAAGTTCTAAGGTTCATCCATAACTTAGGTGAACTCTCAGACTTTAATGTCAGCTACAAAAAAGAAGGCAAGGAATATATTGAAGAGGATAATCCCATAAAAAATCCAGTACCCAGAGGTATAGCTTCCCTTCAAGAAATTTTTGACAGGCATGACATGTACAAATAGAAAAAAGAAACAATAAAGCCTGACAAGTATATTGAAATAAACATTGGAACAGAAGAAGCCCCAAGAATGATAAAAATTGGAAAAGGAACCACAGAAAAGGAAAGGAAGGAACTAATCAGCCTAGTCCAAGAGTATAGGGATGTGTTTGCCTTCACCTATGATGAACTCAAAGCATACAAAGAAGATATTTTTCAACACACCATCCCTCTCAAAGATGACACAAGACCTTTCCGGCAAAAACTTAGGCGAATAAATCCTAAGTTGGCACCTCTAGTTCAAGCGGAGTTAAAAAAGATGTTGGATGTTGGAATCATTGCTCCAACCAGACACTCTTCTTGGTGCTCCAATTTAGTGGTTGTTAGAAAAAAGAATGGAGGGATTAGACTATGTATAGATTTTAGAAACTTAAATCTTACATGTATCAAAGATAATTATCCCCTCCCCAACATGGAAACCCTACTCCAATGGGTAACTTGTTCTAAAATTATGTCCATGTTGGATGGCTTCTCAGGCTATAACCAAGTTTTGGTGAGGAAGGAGGATCAGAACAAGACTACCTTTACCACTCCTTGGGGCACTTTTGAGTATTTAAGGATGCCTTTTGGTTTTCTTAATGCGGGTGCCACTTTTCAGAGGGCCATGGATTATGCCTTTCATGAACTAATGGGCAAAATCATAGAGATCTACCAGGATGACTTGACAGTGTTTTCCAAGAATAGATCAGATCACATAAGTCATCTCAGGCAGGTTTTTGAAAGATGCTGAAAATATGGCATCTCCTTGAACCCAGCTAAGTCCATCTTGGGTGTTGACGAAGGAAAGTTGCTAGGTCACATCATAACAGAAGACGGGGTAAAGATGGATCCGGAAAGGGTTGAAGCCATACAAAAGGTCCCTTTACCCCCAACCAAGAAAGCCCCCCAAACCTTTCTTGGACAGATAAACTTCGTCAAACGGTTTATTCCTAACTTAGCTGAATTAATGAAACCACTTCTCAAGCTACTAAAGAAAGATGCTAAGTATGAGTGGTCAGAAGAAGGAAATATTGCTTTTAAAACTATCAAGGATGCAATTGGCAAATCACCAGTGCTAATTAGTCCTGACTATTCAAAGGATTTTCAAATCTTTTCCTTTGCTTCCGAGGATACTATTGCATGGGTGTTGCTCTAGAAGAATAATGAGGGTCAGGAGAAACCCATTGCTTTTATGAGTATGGCATTGCAAAATTCAGAACTTAACTACACAAGTATGGAAAAGCAAGCATATGCCTTAGTCAAATCTCTCAAACATTTCCGAGTATACATAGGATACTCAAAGATTATGGGGTATGTCCCTCACGCAGTAGTAAAGGATATCCTTGGTCAACAGGATTGTTTGGGAGATAGAGGAAAGTGGGTTTCTAAAATACAAGAATATGACTTAGAAATAAAACCCACAAAGTTGATTAAAGGTCAGGGTTTAGCTCAAATGCTCGCCAAAGGAAATGAACAAGTGTTGGACTTAGTATGCCAAACAAATCAAACTAGCCCAACCTTGTCATCAGAGCTTCAAAAGTTAGAACAACACCAGTGGCATGCAAATATCATATACTTTCTCTCAAACCTTACTTGCCCAACTCATTTGATAAGTCACAAGAGGAGGGCTTTAAGGTTGAAAGCAGCAAAGTATTGTATCATTCAAGACGGCTTGGGGTGGAAAAACCCCGATGGAGTGATACTCAGATGTGTTGATGAGCCAGAGTCTAAGAAACTTTTGTTGACTTCCATTCAAAATTTTGTGGTGGACACTTTGCGACCAAAACTACTGCCCACAAAATCCTTAGAGCAGGTTATTATTGACCGACCATTTTCTCAAATGTACACAAAATGGTCAGGGGTTGTCAGCGATGTCCGCTATTTTCAGGGAAGCAAAAGCTAGTAGCCTTGCCTCTTCAGCCTGTGGTTGTCGAAGCTCCTTTTCAGCAATGGGGGCTTGATTTTATAGGTCAGTTCAAAGATAATTCAAGTAATGGTTTTACTTGGATAATTACAGCCACTGACTATTTCACTAAGTGGGTAGAAGCAATACCCACTAAGCATGCAACCGACAAAGTAGTAATGGATTTCCTTGAAGATAGGATAATCACTCGGTTTGGTGTACCCGCCAAGATTACCACTGATAATGCTAAGGCCTTCAGTTCRACGGATTTTTCCAATTTCTGTTTCAACTATGGCATTGTGTTGTCCCACTCTTCAAACTATTATCCCCAAGGTAATGGTCTTGCTGAATCCAGTGACAAGAACTTGATGAACATTCTCAAGAAAACGGTAGGGGATAATAAGAGGTCATGGGACAACAAAATAAAGTTTGCATTATGGGCGGACAGAATAACTAAAAAGAGTTCCATCGGTAAAAGCCCCTTCAAGCTTGTCTACGGTCTTGATGCCACCTTGCCATTTCATCTCAAGCTTCCAATGTATCAGTTTGTTCAAAAGTATGGTCTAGATGAAGATTTCCAGTAGAACAGGATTGATCAGTTAAGAGAGTTAGATGAAATCAGACGGAAAGCTTTGGATTAAAGCATAAAGAATCAAGATAAGGTTAAGAGGACTTTTGACAAGTCTTCATGGAAAAGAGTCTTTCAGGATGGGGACACAGTCCTTCTTTGGGACAAAAGAAGGGAAAAGCCAAGCAGCCATGGGAACTTTGACAGCTTATGGACAGGTCCATATATTATACAGGGTTCAGCTGGCAGAAATTCATTCTATCTAAACAAGTTGGATGGTGAGAATTTGGCCCTACCAATCAACGGCCAACTTCTCAAGTTGTTCTTCACAGAGGTCATCTGATGCCCATGGGGGCATCTTCTATATCATACTCTCTAACCCTTATCTTTGTACTTTACGCTTTATCCTTTATGTACATCATTTATTTTGTATTATATGCACATGTATACTAATACTTTCATTGTATTATATGCACATGTATCTATGCCTTGTTGTATTTTATGTATTTGTACTTATATATTGTTGCAAATTGAATATAATGTTGGTTTTTATATGGATATGATATCTGACATGTGTCAATGATGCAGGAAGCGTAATTCTGGATTCTCGCATGGTCTCCCACAGATTTATAGATCAACCACACATCCCCATATGGAGCCAATGTTATCCACCAGTTTGCACAAGTTGGATTTCTGAAGAGCCGCCAGAGAATGAGCAACAAATGCTCATATATGCAGATTTCAGTGATTCAGCAGGCCTTAAAAGGGCCCCCTTTTTCCGCATATCCACTATTGTAATAAATGTCCTAAGTATGAAATATTGTAAAAGGCTATTGGCCCCCCTTAATCTGGGAGTGGGCACATACTCCGGAGTGTTTTTTTTACTTGTTAATTATTTTTTCTGCTTGCTTTAGTGAGCTTCTGCTTGCCTTAGTGAGCGATTAAATAATTTCTAAGTTTTTTCATTCAAAAAAAAGACTTGCTCCAAAGCCGAAGTATGTGTTGGCAAGCAGGTCTCGGCATGGAAAATCCAATGTCTAGTATCAAAATGTATATAAGCTCATACTAGAACATAGTGTATGAGTCATTTGGAAATTGCGGCTAAGTCTGATAGATTTTTTTTAAGTTTTAGTCAATTAATTAAATTCATAAAAGTATGGAATTTATTAATTCTGAGTCGATAAATGTAAAAAATATGGCATCAAATGTTGTCAAATGCCATATTTACAGTCGTTTTCCAGTCCGAAGTATGATGTAAACCCCTATTTCCCATCTTTCAAGACTAAAAAGTGATTATTATCAATAAAAAAGTCAAATTTACTCTAAAAATACAGAAAAGGGGTAATTAATTGAGTTTCCTAAATTTTACGAAAACTGGGAAACATGTTTTCGACATGTTTTTTGAGTGTCTTTAGTCAACTAAAGGCTTAAGATGAGTTAGTTGATGAAAAGGTCCACTTACTTAGATGACATGAAGTTAGGTAGGAGTCTCCAACTCAACTCCCATCCTAAGTAGCGCATTGCCTAAACCCTAGCGCATTACCTAAACCCTAGTGCATGTCTTTCATGGCCCACGTCCCACTTAACCCTCACCTCACGCATCACTCCTCCTTTACCCACGCATTACCTACACTAAAACCCTTACCCTAGCGCATGCATTTGCCTAGGAAGTCTCACCTCCATTTCTATATAAGACTGGTCAACCTCTCTCATTTGTTAGCGAAGTCTTGGGTGAAGAGTTGTTGTAATACTTTTTTTAAAGCATTGGAATAAAAGACTTTGGAGCATCATTGTGTTGTCTTGAGCAAATGTGTGGAGGATCTACTCCTATTATGGTTCTTAAATTATGGTAAAGATCTCTTGCTAGCATTGTTATTTATCTTTTGGAATGAGGTATTAGTAAAACTAGGTTGTATTGTTAATCCTTGTTTTGTTACAAATTAATCTTTGAGTGCATGTCATTATTGTTTTAATTACAGGTTTTCTTAGGTTATATGTTGGATATTTTAACATTTCGCTTGCAAGGGTTTTGCCAAGTTTACAGGTTCTCTATCTTGGAGGAATAGAGGGTTCTTGCTTGAACCCCTAACGTCTTCAAGTGCAAAGAAAGGAAGGATTCCCCTCTTCAAGCAGCGTTCTGACTCCATTGCCCAAATTCTGGGTTTAGAATCTCTTTCCCTTTTCTCTCTCAAAATTTCAAAAGAAAAGCTTCTTGTCCTTTGGTTTTATGTTGCATGCAAGGTTTTGATTTGCCTCGAAAGTTGAAATCTGTTTTAGATCAATTGCATGCAGCCCTTAAAGTTAGATCTGAGTTGTATAAAGTAATTCATCTATTTGCCAAAGATCTAGCTTAAATTTTGCTTCTAGCTAGCCTTCAAATTTCTAGCAAATTTTTTAGGCTTGTGATAGGCAAAAGTTTACTTTGTTTTATAAAGTATAAATCTGCAAGATAGGTTGTTGTTCTTTGTTGATTTTATATCAGCCAATAAGATCCTAAGGAGGTTAGCTATTTAGCTATCACTCCTTAGTTAATTTTTGTCCTTAGTGTAGTTTAACTTAGAATTTTTCCACATTTTTTTTAGGGGTTGATCAAACACACTCGTAAAGTGTATTTGGTCACCTTTTGCTCGTCTTTAGTTGTTTCCCCTGCCCCTGGGGGGGGAACGAGTGTTTTTTTTGTGTTTTCATGTTTTGGGGTTATTTCCCGTCTCATTGAGTTATTTTAGTTTCTCATGCATAAACAAGATTAAAACTTATTCAAATCACTTAAATCAAAGTCTTAAAAAACATTTTGCAAGTTTTTTAGGTTTGCTTATCTTTAGTTTCAATTTTGCAAGTATACTATAATAAACCCCAGCTATTCAAATCTGAGTATGCAAGCCCGTTGTCACGCTTTAAGTGCTTCGGTGACCCAGAAAAGATACGAATAGTGCATGCTAGTTTAATTAGGGAAACCTCTAAGTGGTATTATTCGTCCAAGACCAATACCCTAGGTGTCGTGTGTCAAATCACCTAGCAACTCGCCTTGTTGGATCTGCAGCACACCCGGTCGGCAAGTCTTGGATTGGTGAATAGTTCATAAGGAGGCCACATTCACTTTTGCACACAAAGAGTGGGGACCCCGAATTTAATCCCCACTTCACGGTTTCAAAACTCTTTCAATAACACCAAATCCCTTAACTAAAACACTAAAGATAAAATTAACGCAGCATTTTCATCACATCACACTTTACTGCTTTATGTTTGGCACTGGTCTTTAAAGTTTATCTCTATCTTGTTTAATAAGTGCAAATGTTTGTCTTTATTTGATAATTCATAAAGCTCGTGGTTGATTATGCAGGCAGTATCCTTTTTGGTTAAATATCATGTGGTGCTAAATTTATCTCGTGATTAAAAGTTTTTCAAGCAACTAAACTCCTAGAATAAAGTTTTCTTTCCTGCTTAGTTTAGAAAGACTTAATTTTATTTTTATAGCGACTACCCCTCTTGGCTTCGCTAGGAGTTGGCCTAGACGGAGGAGTCGAAGATCAGGTGACAGCACCTTGACTTGAGACTTGCCCCCAAGGACACACTAAGTGGATTGAAGGTTTCTTCCACGTTACCCCAAGTATGTATTAGGACGGAAACAATATCGATCCGCAACCTTGCTTACAAATATCGATAAAATACTCCTACACTAAATGATGCTCCTTAAAGTGATTTTCAAATACTAAAGGTATACATTAATTTATTGGTCTCTCTAGAGCTTTAGCCACATCCTCGAGATTACTTTCTCTTGTGTTATCTTAATGATATAATAATTGTCCTAGTTTATCTTGATCATATTCTAATTCACATTCATACTTGGGAGGAACAAATGTACGTTCATCAAGCACTCTAATATTTTCATACTTATACATTGAAATTCACTACTCAGAAATGTCTTTTGAACTATCAATTAAAATGTCGGGGGTTTCTTATTTCTAAAGGTAATCAAATGAATGAAACAAGTTTGCCAATATTTTCTCTTTTTTGACTCCCAAACTAATTGCTTAACGATTATCTAGTATGCTTATATTTACTACTAGATTCCTAACTAACTTTGCTTCTAAGACTCCAAGTACTTAGATCGTATAGATATGTTAATGTCACACACAAAACCTTTAAATGATAGCAAAGAATGGAAGTGTATACTCAATGTGCATAGACAATTTTACTAATCCAAGCTTCATCTCAATTTGTCAAACTTTCTTCAGCAATACCCATCTTACCAATCTCTTGAACCCCCAAAGTTGTACTACGAATGGGATATAACATATTCCTATTGCTTCCCTTTTGAGCTCATTATTGAATCCATTAAAGACTGGCTAACTTAGTCCACCTGTATCAGTTGTTCCATCATTAATCTACTAAATTCTTGATGCTCTAGTACAGATACAAAGGAATCACTTGTTTAGAGGCCAAGGAAATTAAACATATTCTTACATGTTTATAATGTGTTGTCATTCTTCTCCCTACCCTATACTTCTAAACTGAAGCACAATTTTATTTCCCAAGCAATATAACTATTTACATCTACCTTCCATTGTTTGTCTACTATCCCATTTTATTCAACTATCAATAAACTTGTAAAATGTTTAAACTTTACATGGAATGATAAACAAATGTTGTTCACTTCAACTCACATCCAAACTAGAACTAGTTCCTTCCGAGGATCCTTCTTGCTCACAATACTTTTGTTTAAGGTTGTTTACAACTCTCCCTTTTAATGCCCTACATGGTCATGATTCATGACAAACCCTTATAACAAGTTCAAGTAAGACCTTGAAGAGTCTTCATCTAGAATGGTTGGCCCTGGTTTTCCTTGTGCTATATTTAGGAAATTCCATGGTCTTGCCTAAGCTCGAGTAAGGTCTTGTAAGGTCCTTTGCATAGCATAGGTAAGTTCCTTACCTTCCAACGAAGGTAAGACCATTGAAGACCTACAACTAGCCATACTCCTTGCCTTCTACATAGCATAGTTTGACTATGTCACATCCACCCTTACCATGTTGCATTCAGCATCACTTTATGTTAGAATATTAGGGTAATTTTGAAAACAGCAGTCTCTTTTAATTTCAAAGCAAAAACCCTTTAGATCTGAAGCATAGACAGCATGTATAAATAGATCTATAGAAAACAGTGACAGTAGAAGAAGACAAACTTTAACAAATCTCAGATCTTAAAGCAGATTAGATAAAGCTCATTCAAGATTATAGTAAACTCAATCTAAAAGCAACAAACTCAGATCTCAAACAGTGATACGAAAACCCTCTCAAGTGTAATAGCAGATCAAGCAAACAGTGATGCAAACCCTTTCAATTATGACAGCAGATCAACAGTGATACAAGACTTCTTTTTCTATATGACTGTGGTTAAATAGCAAACAAAGAAGATCACTTAGATTCTAATAACTCAGATCTGAACTTACAGAAGAAACAAATTAGAAACATACCTGGTACCAACTTTACCTGTGAAGCACCACAAAAGAAATAGGTCCTGAGTGTTATGCTCAGTTAAAGGTTCGGTTCAGATCTATTTGAGATCTTTATGCCAACGTTTGAAGGATCTTTCATGCCA
>ML800134.1:0-17701 GCA_009831015.1 Picea engelmannii
GAAATGACTTCCCACTTGGACATAGGAACATCATGTAGTTGTAGGAGACATGTCAGGTGGTGGTGGTCAACCTTCACTTGTTGACACTCTAGGCACTTGGTGATGAAATGGACTACATCATGCTTCATGCCTACCCAGAAGAACAACTTCTTCATATCCACGTACATTTTCTTCACACCCGGATGTGCACAATAAATTGCTCTATGGGCTTCCTTGAGTATGATGCTTTGAATATCCCCACCTTTGGGGATGTACATACTTCCCTGATATCTTAACAATCCATCTGCTTCCAGGCTATATCCTTCATACTTTTGATCTACTTGCCTCCCACTCTGGAGGGTTGAAGTAACCTTTAAATACCAACTATCTCCAAGAAGTTGCCCCAACACACGCTCCCTCAGATTAACTTTTAAGGGTACCAAAGAGAAAACATGTGGTCTCCTGATCAAGGCATTTGTGACCACATTCTCCTTTCCCTTGATGTACGAAATTCCAAAATCGTACTCACTCATAAACTCACTCCATCACCTCTACCTGGCATTGAGATCCCTTTGAGTGAAGAGATGCTTTAAGATTTCATGGTCTGTTTTGATCTCAAATTTTTGGCCCACTAGATAGTGCCTCCAAAGTTTCAGAGCTAGCATTACAGCTGCCAACTCTAAATCGTGAGTAGCATAAATCTCCTCATGTTGCTTCAACTTTCTTGATGCATACGTTATCATTACCCCATCTTGCATTAGCACGGCTCCCAATCCTTGCTTCAAGGCATTTGTGCAGACTGTGAAGTTTTTTTCCATATCTGGCACTCATAGAATTGGTGCACTAGTTAGTAGCCTCTTAAGCTCAATGAATGCAATATCGCATTCTTCTGTCCATTCATACCTGACCCCCTTGCGCTGCAAAGTGGTGATGGGTTTCACTATTTTAGAGAACCCTTCCACAAACCTCTAATAATATCCTGCTAGCTCCATGAAGCTTCTTACCTCATGAGCATTTTTCGGCATAGGCCATTCCATAATGACCTTTACATTTTATGGGTCCACAAAGATTCCTTCACCGGAAATGATATGACCTAAATAGTGAATTTCTTTCTGGAAGAAAGAACACTTCGACAAGTTGCCATACAATTTGTTCTCTCTAAGTCACGACAAGACCACTCGCAAGTGCTCCTCATGTTCTCTTTCATTCTTGGAATAGATGAGGATATCATCCAAAAAGACTTGTACAAAGTGGTCTAAGTACTTTCAGAATACACCATTCATGAGACTCATGAATACTGTTGGTGCATTGGTCAAACCAAAAGGTACTACAATGAATTCATGATTCCCAAAACGAGTTCAAAAGACAGTTTTAGGAATATCGCCTTCGTTAATCCTTAACTGGTGATACCCTGATCGCAGATCAATTTTTGAGAACATTGTTGCTCCTTTCATCTGATCAAAGAGATCATCTATCTGTGGCATTGAGTACCTATTTTTCACTGTAGCACGGTTCAAGTCCCTATAATCTATACACAATCATAAGGAACCATCCTTCTTCTTGACAAAAATTGTTGGTGCAACCCAAGGTGAGACCCTAGGCCTTATTAGTCCTAAGTCAAGTAGTTCCTTCAACTGCATCTGCAACTCACAAAGTTCTGGTATCGTCATCCTATACAATGTCTTGGAAATTGGCTCCGTACCCGGTTTTAGCTCAATGGTAAAATCAAGCTCCCTCTCATGAGGTAACCCTGGTAACTCTTTTGGAAAAAAATCATTAAACTCTGACAATACATGATACTGATCCAAGGAGGGTCATTTCCCTTCATTGACTGCTTCCACTACATATAATCGAAAACCTTGCCTCATGCAACGTTTAACCTTCATGGCTGAGATAAAGCATAGAGACACCTTCCTTTGTACACCGTGGATCTCTACTGACCTTCCTTCATCATCAATACAAAGCACCCTTTTTGTGAAACAATCTACCATAGCTCGATGGGATTCTAACCAATCCATTATGATGATTAGGTCATATGTCCCGAGACCAGTGACGTACACCTTCAACCTAGTAGTACACACTCCCAGGTCTACTAGACAATTATCAACTCTAGGTCCTATAGCTTTTTTTTCCCCCAAAGCCCTCTCAACTTGTTTAAAGTCATCGTGCTCGTAGGTTGCCAACCCACACTTTTATAATGCACAAGGTGAATTGACACTATTTGTAGCACCAGAATCAAATAAAATCCTAACATTGACATGATTTAGTACACATGATGACTCCACCATAGTGGATTGATGCTCTGCCTGGCGGTTATTGACCGCTGCATAAATCTGATGGCTATTACTCACTCTTCTCATCGGGGCCTTTCCTTCTCTATGCACAAATCCTGCTTGTGACTCTGGGAAGTCACGCTGGTAACGTGGTCCTCCACACCCCCAACAAGTAACACGAGATGGAACCTGCGCACTTCCGTGTGACGGTATCTGAAATGAGTTCCTTCCCCTATAACCCCTACCTCTACTTGTTGCTCCCTGAGAAGGTCGTGGACCTGCCTACATCATTGGTGATGAGTGGGATGTTGCACTCGCTGCCATTAAAACACCTAATGTAACTTCTCTAGGAGCGACTTTATTGCCATAAGGAGGTGGCCTAGAGCTTCCTCCTCTGGAGAAGGTCCTAGGGGCCTTCCTCACGAATCCAGGATGTTGTGGAATGGTTGATCTCATACTTCCGTTTAAGCTCATATGTTCCTCCATGTAACAAGCATTTTCAACTACTTCAGCAACTGACGATGGTTTCCACATCCATACCATGGCCCTTATCTTAGGGTTTAACCTGTACACAAAAATTTCTGCCTATCGTTGATCAATATCCATGTATGAGACATATTTTACTAACTCCATGAACCTGATCTCGTACTCTTCCACGGTCTCGTTTCCCTGAACTAGAGCATGAAATGCTCCTACCCATTGTTCTTCATAGTACGCATGAAAATATCTCCTCCGGAACCTTTCTTCAAAAAGCTCCCATGAGATGGTGTCTGGGGTAAGGTGCAACTGCCTCTCCAGGTTACCCCACCAGTTCAAGGCACTATCCCTCAACTGAAAGATCGTTATTTTCTCCTTTGATGTGGAAGCATAATCTCTTAAGGCGAAATATTGTGGCATTCCTTCCAACCATGCCTTTGCACGTTCACTTGCATGACCCCCAACAAACTCTGGGAGTTTGATCTTTTGTAGTTCTCTAGTGATGTCCCCTGGTGGAGGCCCTTCCTCTAAGTCCCTTGCCGCTTCAGGGTTACCCACTCCAGATGGTGGGGGTTCCACTTCAACATCAGCTAACTGGCGTCCCTTTAATGTCTCATTAATAGCCTCTAAAGAGCGCAAAATAAGAGCTAATTCAAGCGATGGTGGTGGCAGTGCCGACTTTGGCAGTCCTTGCGATGATGTCCCTCGGCCTCGATTTCCTTGAGTCCTAACCATCTTGAATAATTGAATCTGCATCGAACCAATGCTTATCAGGGAAGATTTTAAGGCATTCCACATTCACTCAACTTATACTTGCAAACATAGGGTTAGGAATAAGATTTTTTTTACTTGTCTATAAACGAACATTACTCTCTTTAGGGTAAGTGGATAAAGGTTGGGGTCGAAAGCCTCTAAGCTTGGTAACTTGTTCGGGTAAGTTGCTAACTCCCTTGCCTTGCCATCTATGCTAGTACTGCGAGGTACCTGCCAATTACTGTTACTTACCTCCTTAAGTCCTTATAAAATTGGAAACTAAATATTGTGTTTTAAATACAATGTAAATTAATTATTAAACCCCCAAACAACCCAATTTGATTGACATGTTGTGCACATAATGCTCCATTTTGGGCTCTCTTTCCACAGTTGTGCACAGTTTGTGCCCCTTATGAGCTCTAATGGCGGGCTTTGGTACTTGGGCTCCGTGACTTGTGCGATGACTAAGGTGTTTGGTAGTACGTGATGTCAATGACTTAAAGTGGCGGGCTCGATGATCGAAACCCATAGTTTTAACATTTGGTGAACTCGATGACCAAACTCAGAAGCCCAGGCTAAGATGTAAATTAATTATTAAACCCCCAAACAACCCAATTTGATTGACATGTTGTGCACATAATGCTCCATTTTGGGCTCTCTTTCCACAGTTGTGCACAGTTTGTGCCCCTTATGAGCTCTAATGGTGGGCTTTGGTACTTGGGCTCCGTGACTTGTGCGATGACTAAGGCGTTTGGTAGTACATGATGTCAATGACTTAGAGTGGTGGGCTCGATGATTGAAACCCATAGTTTTAACATTTGGTGAACTTGATGACCAAACTTAGAAGCCCGGGCTAAGTGATTTGTGACCAAACTTGAGGCAAGTGGCATTGGGCTAAGTGACTTGTGACATTATCCCCATAACATCAGACCCATCTATATGTACACTTTCATCTTTTTAATTCATTACCCATGCTAACACTTCATCTTTTACAATGCAATTACACCACATTAACCTTACTAAGTCACACTACTTGTGTAAATTAATATCTATCCAAGAAGAAAAGCAAATGGCCAACGTCATGATTAAAACAAATCTCCTTGGACATAAAAAAATGAGAGAGTTGTCTTATGTCTTGCCATTAGTGTAGACATTATCTCCAATTCTAGAGTAATGTCACTTAAGACATACTTTGTAATATACTTGTCTTGGCACTTGATATCGGCGATTTGTATGACATTTGGTGGTGCATTGTTTGGGAGTTGGCTTGGTACTTGATCACAATACAACTTGGGGATTGGGTTTGGAGCCCAACACATTTTTTTAAAACTTATATATATATATATATATATATATATATATATATATAACATTATATTATTTTAATTAATATAATTTTTTTTTATAAAATTTGAATAATTTTAAATGACCTTAATTAATTTTAAAAATATATTATAAGAGAGAAAAAAATATTCCGAATAAGGTTGGGCAAGGCCCACGTGCCCCCCTCTTGCTCTCAAACCCTACCCCATCCCTTCTCACTCACACAACACACAATAATCCGTCTGACTGCCTCTTCCTCTGCAACTGCGGGCCGAGGGTTCGACCCTGGCTCCACGACTGGTCGTCCGACATGGATGAGGACTTGTGCCCTACGGGTTCTCCTCCTCATCATTTTGTATTGGACTTGAGCCAACAACTATGGAGGTACTAGATCATTCTGTTGTTCTTCTTCTCACATGCTTTCCCCTACTCTACTTGTCACGGACCAACAACTTTGATCTCCGTTAAAAGCTTCAGGCTCTATTCATTAGACAACAAGTTTGCGGGAGGAAATACTCATAATTTGTTTTATTTAGGTGTTTTTGGTTTGCACTATAAGATGCGACGAGTGAGTGAGCGAGCAATGAGCGATGGGCATGTCGCAAATAGAGATAAGATAACCAACGAACCAACAATATCAGAGGCCGAGGTTGACAACCATGGGATGTTTGGGTATATAACCTCGAAGTCGGTATGAATATATTCATTGGGTATATCATCTCTCTGTGTTATGTGTGATGGACATGAAGCGGGCGGGATATGGATGCATATCAGAGGAGGCCTTGGAATGTGTCAAGGGTCAGCTAGAGAACCCGAGAGACGCGACTCGGTCTCTCTGGTCTGCAAGAAGTGGTATGACGTGGATGCCTTCACAAGGAAGCATGTGACTGTGGCCTTCTTCTACTCAATACACACTAGGGACCTCACCCGTAGGTTCACCAGACTAGAGTTTGCCTCTGAATTGAAGGAGAAGGGAGGATAAGTCAATGAATCAGAATCTACCTCCTAGGAATATTGGGTAGCCAGTGTTGGGTGGAACAATGGAGTTCTTGAAGCCTCAAGCAACTACCTCACTTGGGTCTTTCATGGAAGAAAATCATTCAAGGTTGTCGTAAGTCAAAGTGCCATTTCATGTTACTTTTAAATACACTGCCCATTCATTTGTTCATGGTGTTATTGTTTCATTTGGGTAGGCCATAAACTTTTTTGTGGATTTTCGACATCCTTTTTAATGACTCCTTGGCGTGTTGGTGTTCTTCCTATGCAGTGACATACGATGTTTCCCTAAAGTCTCTGTTGAATATGTTGTTTACTTCATGTTTTATGGAGAGTTCAAAAGGCTTACTTATGTCCTAATTTTTTCATATTGGTGACTTGTTTCAGAGGCAGAAGATTGCAAAGGGTAAGTTGGGTTTCCCCTCTTCTAGGTTTATGAGTTTACAAGGTTAATGGAGCTTTGAGTTCATTAAGGACAGTGTTGGTGCGAGTGTTTTTGCATTTGGTTATGAAGTAAACCAAATCCGTCAAGAATCTTGGACTTATCAAGGAAGATATATCTTGGGGGTAGGGCTAGGTTCGAATATATGGAACTTGAGTATATATCTCAAGCAAATATATCTTATAAATGGATCTATCAGACATGAGCACTTTGATATTTTGGTTTATTAAGTCAAACTTATCAATTTGGGGTGCAAAGGCAAATTTATTTCAATTTCCTAAGGAGGCTTTGAACGAGGCTTATTACTTGATAGTGTCCTCCAAGAGGAAGGGGGTTTGCCTTATTGTTGTGTTTTTGAGAGATCAACGAAGAGCACAATGAGTAAGCTCAAGCTAGTAGTGGAAGTTATTAGTGCCCACAATTTGATGCCCAAGGATAGGCAGGGTTCATCAAGTTCTTATATTGAGGTTGAATTTTCCTACCAGAGGTTTCACACTGTTACTAAATACAAGGATCTAAGTCTAGTTTGGAATGAAAAGTTCTCATTCACTGTCCTAGATCCTTCTAATTTTTTTCCTATGACACAATAGATGTAAATGTATACCAAGAAAAAATCCTATTGTGGGTGGTCAAGCCCAAGTTTCATTTTTGAAACCAGGCTCTGATAACATATGTAAATCCTAACTATTTTTCAGGACTCAAAAATAAATAAATATTTTCTAAAATATCCTACAGAAATGACTAAATTTAGTTTATAATTTCTTTCATTATTTTCTTATACCAGGAATAAACAACAAAAACATATTAATGATAACAACATAATGAAAACAACAACAACAACATATCGACATATTAATGATAACAACATAATAACAACAACATAAGGATGACAAACCAACTAGTAAAATACATACCTCCACCTGCATATTTGGTTGATTTAGCCCTTGGTTCACTTGTTCTTGTGCTTGCCCAAATTTCCCAATTTAATATTAACCTCCTAGCCAACTAGGAACAACCTCTTCGACTCCCTAGCTCCAAGAATCCTCGTGGTTTCCTGGCCCCCGAGCCCAAATTTCCCAACAACAACAGTGCCCTGTGAGAGTTCCCCAAAACAATTGTTCCTCCACTTTTATCCCCTTCTCTATCTTTCAGAACTTCTCAAACCAAAATCATATCCCCCTTCCAAGTCCCCCCCTTCTTCCTTATCCTCCTCTCTCAAATCCCCCTCATTAATTCCCCAACAACCTTATCCCCCCATTAATTACTTCACCCACCTTTTAATAATAAAATAATAAAAGACTCATTTAATATATTTTAATAATTAATTAAATTTAAATTAAAACTATGTTAAAAATTAATCAATTTGGGTTGTTACAAGTTGAGTGTCCTTGAATACAGAAAGTTTATGTCTTAGTAAAACAATTGTGAGTATTTGCCTATAATAATATTTTATAATGGGTGAATTTGGAAGGGTACAAGTTTACAATAGTCCTTGAGTATGTAAATAACTCAAATCCCTGTTATGTTTAAGTCGAGGGATGAACATGTGACCTTGCTTATTGTACATGCTTTAGTGACCTTCTCTATTTATGCAAATGTATGCACCTAGGTAACGCAGTGTTAGGATCCTCGAAGTAAATAAATCTTTTGGGATAAGATGTAACAGAGGCATCCTACATTGGTTGATGGGACGAGGGTGGGTCCCATTGGGCGAAGAGGTCCTTTGGATCTTTGTTTCAATTATTGTCGTTGGATTTTCAGGGTTCATCCTCAAGAAATTTGGGTCGTAGATCTATGATGTATCGTCATCAGAGGGTAGAAGGTGGGTGAACCAGGAGAAGATTCAAACATCGATGACACTAGCATCGACGACACGATGATATCTATCGATCTGTCGTTGGGAGAGGGGATCTCCATCATTGATTTTCATGATACTTGTTCAAAAGAAGAGTTGGGGTGATGATTTCATGAATAACATGGCATGAAAACAAGGTAGCCAGAGTGTCCCTAGGATGACATGTGTCAATTGTTGGTTGGTTGACGAGAGTCGGAAGAGGAAAGACAACGGTAACCATTGATCTCATCAGAGATTTGATGAGGAGATCTAGACCATTGGATCCATATGCTTCGTCCTCGAAAATGGGGGAGGTTGGTAAGGTCATGTTCAACCAAGAAGTGTCGTCAATGATGGAGAAATTGTCGATGACGATGGGATTATAGGCTAACGACAATCGTTGATCGGCGGAGGGACGAGGTGAAACCTCCACCATAGATCTTGTTGGTTACATCTGCACACCATATAAACCTTGGGAGTTGGGATTTAACCTCTATGTCAAATGACATAGTTGACATGCTCTGAACCATAAAGATCAACAACTAAGAGCCATAGGATTCGGGGGAGGTACTACTTGGTGTATCGTTGTTGGAGTTTCGCTAGTGGGAGTTAACTGTGGGATAAGAAGCCCCGACGATGAAGAAAGGTGGACCAAATGATGGAGCCCCTGAATCTAACATGTCACTGCCATGTTGGATGGCACAAGTAATAAGCGACCACATGGTATAGAGCCAGACATTGACCAATGAAGGCCCATAGACTCTAAGAGGCTATAGCGTTTTATCCTGAGCTCAAAACCAAGCATGGTTATAGTTGTTGGAAAGATCTCAACGAATAGAAGATGATAACATGATCAAGAAAATGTTTTGAGATAGTCAAGGAAAGTGAAAATTTTACTACCCCATCCCTTAAAAGGGTACTTAGGGGGTTGGGTGTGTTACACTTGTGTGTGTGAGGTAAGGTGTTTAACATGTCATGGTTTTTCTCCATCACCATCTCTCCTCTTGGAATCGTCTTTGACTCTTTGTAATGAAATCTATTGTTTTCCTGGCATTAATAAGTTCTTGCATGTCAGTTAGATATGCTTTAGCAATATATTGGTAGAATTTTATTATGTTTTCTCGACATTAATAAGATATTTTGTGTTGATTGGGTTATGATACATTGATCAATGTCTATTCCTAACATAATTTTTCTATTTAAGAATCTCAAAACAACATATATCCAAAAGGAGTTTCCCTTGTCCAATTAAAAAAAGAAAAATCTTTTGTAAAACAAAAACAAATAAGATATTCCACTTATTATCTAAAAATGCAAGTGATCAAAATTGAACATAAGAAACAAAACATACAAACAACACACTTTAAAGTGTAGAAGAAAAACCCGCAGGGGTGCAGACCGACTGGCAAGTGCCGTGTAAATGGAAGGAAATATGTAAAGGAGGTCTCAAGTTCGATTCTCACCCCAATTTACATGTGCCCCATTCTTGCAGGCTGTGTGGATGCACCTGGAGGTTATAGTGGTAGCAGACGGGAATCAACCCTGTGTCACGCGAGTACATGAACCACCTAAGATGTCTATTCTGCCAGTATATATATATATATAAAGTGTAGAAGAAAAAAAAATGCAAATGAATGTAGAAAATGTAAACACCAACAATATGATGTATGAGGAGAAAATGCAAGTGCTCAAAACACTCTATATACACAAGTTTGGACACCAAAACATACAAACAATACAATTTAAAGTGTAGAAGAAAAAGCCCACAGGGGTGCAGACCGACTAGCAAGTGCCGTGTAAATGGAAGGAAATATGTAAAGGAGGTCTTAAGTTTGATTCTCACCCCGATTTACCCGTTCCCCATGCTTGCGGGTTGTGTGGACGCACCTGGAGGTTATAGTGGTAGTAGATGGGAATCGACCCCATGTCACGCGAGTACAAGAATCGCCCAAGTTGTTGATTCCGCCAGTATATATATATAAAGTGTAGAAGAAAAAATGCAGACAAATGTAGAAAATGTAAACACCAACAATATAGAAAATGTAAACACCAACAATATGATGTATGAGGAGAAAATGCAAGTGCTCACAACACTCTATATACACAAGTTTGGACACCAAAATATACAAACAATACACTTTAAAGTGTAGAAGAAAAAGCCCGTAGGGGTGCAGACCGACTGGCAAGTGCCGTGTAAATGGAAGGAAATATGTAAAGGAGGTCTCAAGTTCGATTCTCACCCCGATTTACCCATGCCCCATGCTTGCGGGCTGTGTGGATGCACCTGGAGGTTATAGTGGTAGCAGACGAGAATCGACGTCGTGTCACACGAGTACAAGAACTGCCCAAGTTGTCGATTCCGCTAGTGTGTGTGTGTGTGTGTGTATAAAGTGTAGAAGAAAAAAATGCAAACGAATGTAGAAAATGTAAACACCAACAATATAGAAAATGTAAACACCAACAATATGATGTATTAGGAGAAAATGCAAGTTCTCACAACACTCTATATACACAAGTCACAAGTTTGGACACCTTCCCCTCCCCTAATTCTAAGCAAGTAAGTTTTTTAAAGATGTTGGAAGGTATACAATAACAAATTATTGTGAATCACCATTTGTTTTACAGTTATTGTGAAATCTAGTGATTAAGTGGTAGGTTGTTCATTTTTATTATCAAAATTTATTTTAATCTTAATAAAAAATAAATTTCATATTTGATATTTCTATAGGAATTTTCATTCTATAGAGAGACTTCCATAAATGTCCCATCTATTTTAGATTTCAATGTTTTGGATCAAGCTTGTCACCAGGAAAGAATTGATGATGATGAATTATAGCAATTTGGTCTAAAACGCCAAAATCTAACATAGATACGACATTTCCAAAAATATCTATATAAATATTAAATTTATATTAATTTTTATATATTTCTTTGTACTTAAAACTAGCATACCCTTGAAGCAGGGGAAAGGAAACATTGAAGTGAATTGAGGAGGTGGGTGGTTATGTTGTTAAAGAGGGTGGGGTTTGGGACTTGGGTTGAGTTAGAGGGCGTTGGTGGAAAAATATACAAACTTTTTCATGTGTTTTAGGCCCCACATAACACTCCTCAATGGGAAGGGAGCTTCTGCATGCTTGGGGTTACAAAAGTTTGATCTAGGAATGGAAAATGTTCAATTTTTAGGGAAATAAATGACATCCAAGAAAATATTTAAAACATAACACAAAACATAAAACAAAATAAAGTCAACATATGACCCTTGGCAAGGGAAAAATAATGAATTTCCAGTTATACGCATCAAAACAGACCATTATGCATGCATTCTAGAGCAACACATATAAAATTCAATTCTAGAGCCACACATATAAAATTCAAGTAATTGAAAAGCGATTCCTCAAAAGAACAACAAAAGATAATAAAAAAATTAAAATAAAAGCTGTCTTTGAAAATTACTCATGAGAGAAGCCAACATTACATTCTAGAAGAAAAAACTACTTTCCATGTTTAGTTGAAAATAAAACATTGAAAGTAGTTAAAATAATCTATTTACATGTTTCTCTTATATTGCAAACCTAGTCCTTATGTTAGGCCATTCATCAAGGGTCAATTTTCCTCAAAGGAAACTATTTCACTCAACCAAAATTGTAATTTATCTATTTGAATATAAAAGCAATCCTTAAATTAAAAAGAAAAAATAAATCACGATCACAAAAAAAATCATGATAAAAAAACATAGCCCAGCGCAAACCCATCCGTCTATCCTCAGTCGTTAAACTACATGGTTGAAGATCTGAAGACTCACAACCAAAATGCATCAACGTATAAGCTCTGCTAGAGTTCATGGCCTTTTCCTCCAGCAAGTTCTGTATCATTTCCACCAAATCGCTCAGTTGCCTGTAGGGTGGGAAGTACAATGTGAAGGGAGCGGCTGAGAAGCAAAGAATCAATACCACCTCCAACATCTCTTTGGTCTGATTGCCTCTTTCTCTTTGCCTTCTTCACATTTATCTATAAGTGAATGGGTGTTAGTAGAAGAGAATACACGTGTTATGAGAAGGGTTGTTATTGGTGTTAGAATATAATGGATGTGCTCATTTTACCATCGACAATATCACTATTGTCACCCAACCATAGGCCGAAGCCACCCTCTGAGCACCTTAACCTTAACAGAGAATCATTCCGGAAGCAAATCCTAGGATAGATAACCAAACAAAGGGTAGCACACCTTTCTCCAAGGATAGCGCACCAAACAAGAGTTGATTAGATAGTCCAAACCATAACCAAGAGATAGTCCAAGCCAAAACCAAAATCTGCTAGCTGCAGCAGATGCAATGACAACTCTCCTCCAAACTTGCGCACAAACTGGGCAACTGTAGTGCGCACAAGTGTTTCTTTGCAATTCTGAGAATGCCTGCCAGAGCGAAGACTGGCCTCCTGTATTTATACTAATTATGGCTAACTGCCTGGCCGACTTCTCATTCGGGGTGCCTATTTACTTAGTATATAATATTTCTTCTGGTCGACTTCTTCTCTTGGAGGCTAATAACCTAATACAAATTATCCTCTTGAGCCGACTTGTCTTCTAGGGTTATTAGCCAACTCATTAGGGTTTCTTCTTGCTTCCTAGAATATTCTATTCTTGTCAGGTTTACACGTGGATGTAAATACCTCCCATAGCTACCATAATATCAACAATTGGAAATCAGATTGGCAAAGTGAAGTCGATGGAAGAGAATACACGTATTAAGAGAAGAGTCATTATTGCAAATGAACAAGTGTCAAATTCTTATACTGTTTGGGAAAACGACGAAGGCCGAGCAAGACCTCCCCTTATATAACACCTTTAGTGAAAGTCTCGTGCCACAAATCCATCGCCATTCACTCCTACATATACATTCATCCATTTCATTATATTGCCCACCACTCATTTCTTTATATTTTTTATCTGGAAAAAAGCACCATAAATTACGACATCTTTTTCAAGTGAAACTACATAGTAACAATACCTAGAAGTTCTTGTGAAATGAAAGATTTGCAAGACTCTAGATAACAACTTCATATTCCAGATGCAGTAGTCTAAACATTCTACAAAATGATTATTTTTCAGTGATTTTTTCTGGGGACATTTGTCCAAAATTCAGCAAGAAATTGTTATATCCACGTATTTGAGTGATTTTTTCTGTATAATCCTAGTGCCCCAGGGATATTTCAGCATGCTGAATCCATTTCTACACGCAGAAATGGATTTTAAACGACAAAAAAATAGTGTTAGCAAAAAAAGCCATTTCTTAGAACAATTAAATAATGCCTATTCCAAATTAGTTTTATTAAACAACTTTGTATTTTAAATTAGTTTTACTAAAGACCTATGTCATAGACTTAAGGCTTTTGCAACAAAGTATAAAGGTGGGTATTTAAACAGACTTGGTAGGACAAGGTGGGTATCTAAATAGACCTGGTAGGACTTCATCCATTTCAATAGGCTAGCAATGACTGCAATATAATATATAAGTGGGTATAAAAACCTTGCAACATAAAAAAAATTGAAAGAGTACAAAATGAGAAAGTGAAAAGGTATATTTGGAGAATACATAGTTATTCAAGATTTAGTACAAAACATGGTAGTTAAGAATTAGGTTGCAGTGTCAGCACTTCAAAATTTAATATAAATAAGTTAAGAAACAAACTTTTTTAATGAAATTTTATTGATGAAAAACTAATTTATTATTCAATTATGTAAAAGAGATTAAAAAGATTATATATATGATAATTTATATTAGTTGTAGAATTGTGTATCTTGGTTTTATCACATTACCAACTTTCCTAACATCTTAATTCAACAAAAGTATGGTGATCTTGGAAAGCTTCTCTTAATGCTTTTCGAGTACATAAACAAAATTCTAAAGAATCACAAGTAATCACTTACCCTCTTAAGGTCCGATAGACCAATTCAATCTTAGTGGACGTTAATAATAATCATCATCATTATATACGAGGTTAAGCTAAGATAATTATATAATTTGAAAGGTGAGTTTTTAAATAAAATTATTAAATTTATATTTGGGTTGAAACTATTTTTTTTCTTGGCTTTGTTTATATTTAGTTAAAAGTTTGTTTTTAGTATGTAAAAAAAATAAGTTAATTGTACAAAATCTAAAATATTTCATAGAAGTTGAAACTACCTTCCAATAACTTTATATGGAAATATTAAAATAATATCAATAAAAACTATTAATAACCTAAATGTACAAGCATTTTTCCTCATAAAAATCATATAATTTATTAAATTTTTATTAAGTAATTTTCAAAAATATATATACTTTAACAAATCACATAATATGATCATTTATGCTAATTTCTCTGCTCAATTTATGTTAATAGTGGTTTCAATTAAAAAGGAAAAAAAATTAATATGATAAATCCACCATTTATGTTAAATTCTTAATTTCTCTACTCAATTTATGGTAAAGTAGTTTAAATTAAAAATGGAAAAAATTAATATCATAAATCCATCATTTATGTTAAATTCTTATTGGGTGTAGTATCCATTAAAAAGAAAAGAAAAACATAATTCAATAAAAAATTATACTTGATTTGCAACCCAGCCGAGAGAAAATAAAAATTTATACTTGATTTGCAATTAAATTGAGAGAAATTAAGGATGAGATATATGCTACCATGTCCAATATACCCAGCAAGGAAGAAGCACATAAATAAAAAAAGCATGAAAAATGGATTAGTTTCTACAACTGATTGAGCTTGACCACTAACCAGTAAACAAAGTAATTTTTTTAATTCATGTTTCTCGAATGTAGGTCCTCACAGTTATAGTTCTTTTATCCCATGAGAGCTTTTGTAGCTGCTCCAGACCTTGTAATTTGTTGTTGACTTGGATAATATGTATATCAGAAACGTAGAAACCACTGATAAAAGATCTTGAGATCTGACGAGGACGACATAAATTGTGCAATTGAAGTATATTGGTGTACGCAACCTATGGGGGATTATTTTTACTACCTTTCCAAAATTTAAAGAACTGAGCCAGAATATCATTGAGCCCAGTAATATGGCTCTTTCCAACTATTTATGATCTCATTCATACAATTAAAGCAAGAAAGCGATAATCAGATTTATGCATGTAAATTAGGGAAAAAGAATAAATACCGACAGTTGTGGAACTGTATATACTTCCACCAAGATCCTGTGCAGATTGATTCCCAGTGATGACAGTGTGAGCAATGTCATCTCCGAGTAGCATCAATTTGAATTTAGTTGAAGGAATCCTAACAATCTCTCCATACACCCATGTTCTGATATAGATTATGAACCTAGTAGAACAATAGTCTAGTGTGTTGTCCACTGCAGCTTGAATCGTTGAATATGGGGAGGAGCCATCCTTGGAAAATGTTAGATTAGGAACAATCTCATTCGATGTTGGAATATTTTCATGCAGAAGGGATAATCATTTCTTGTTAGATGAAGCTCTTGATCTCTCTAAATTCATAGGAGGTTTCCAGGAATTGATGTTGGGTCCGTAAGTGCCCAATGCATCAACCATCCTTAAGGCATTGCTAGTTAAAATGATGACCCAATATGTCTGTTTTATGGCTCTTCTGACCATTTTACTTCTGCTTGGCATGTGTTTCAATGTCGATTAATAGTCAGTCTAGTAAGTGAGCACGACGCTCAACCATGTTTTAATAACTAGAATATTGTTTCATTGTAGAAAGTATCTTTGCTCTTGGAAAACCATCTAATGGAAGCCTCTAAAAACTCCAAGCAATTTAGGATTGCATTTGTTAAGTTCAGATTACTTACAGAGGCACCCTGCAATAGTCTTCCCAACAACAAATGAATTTGACAAGATCCCTCTGAAGATAAATCCATTTCTGCCATTACAATCTCACCAATATATGCTATATAAATTCCCCTCGTGATCAGAGATGCTCATGAATATTCTTTATTTCTTCATCTTTATCTCCACCCATCTTCTTTCCCCCCAACTCTAATTTTTCTACACCCAAATACTGAATCTTCAAACCTCAAAATTACATCTAACAATTCTATATTGTGAAAATAATACTAGTCATGTGCCTAAGACCTGTCGAACTCTAATACTTATAAATAAAAAAAGTATCTGATAAAATATGGAGCCATGATAAGTTCTACCTATTCTATCTTTAACTAAAACACCCACATAACCTATTGATTTTCCCACAATGATCCTTGAGACTGGACTTGAATCTCATATCTACAAGCCGTTCATAAAATTCTCAACCAGTGATAGCCTAGTGCAAACCCATCCATCTATCCCCAACGATTAAACCACCCAAGTGAAGATCCAAAGACTCACAACCAATATGCATTAGGGTATAATCTTTGCTAGAGTCCATGGTCATTTCCTCCAGCAAGTTTGGTATCATTTCCACCAAATCACTCAGCTGCCTGCAGGGTGGGAAATACAACGTGTAGGCAACGATTGAGAAACAGAGAATCGATACCACCTCCAACATCTCTTTGGTCTGATCGCCTCTTTCTCTTTACCTTCTTCACATTTATCTATAATCGAATGGGTGTCAGTTGAAGAGAATACACGTGGTATGAGAAGAGTTGGAAATTAGACCAGGGAAGTGATGTCGGTAGAAGAGAATACAGGTATTAAGAGAAGAGTCTATTGCAAATGAACGAGTGTCAAATTCTTATACAATTTGGACAGATGACAAAATTTGAGCAAAACTTCCCCTATATAACACCTTCGATGTAAATATGTGATTGATAAGATTTTTTTAAAAGTTAAATATTAACATTTTTCCATTTTATTTATTTTATACTGATAAAAAAAATGGACCTCCATTTCATTTCAATGGTGACATTTTGGAATAAATTTCATCACTTTAAATTCTCTTTCCTAAAATGTAAGAGCAATTTATTTATTTTAATACAATTATTTATTAAACTAATTTACAATTAAAATGTTATAACTATAATTGATTAATAACATTCATCTATTTTTTTTCCATGGAAAAAAAGTCATATTCTTATTATGAAAATAAAAATACATTTCTCATATGTTATATCATGTCATACTATCCCCATTTTTCAGATTGCTTATACTTCCTTTGTTAGTTGTGCACACACTAAGCCCACTGTCTACACCTAGGCCTATGACATATTACAAAAGTTGATCACAGAAGATCACTATAATTAAGTATTACAAACAAAAACATTTCCAAAACCAAAGACCACAAATCTTGTCAAAAGTCATGTTGAATGTGATCTCTGTATTCTACCAGATGTACTTCACATGTAGGCAAACCAATTCCTTCCTTGGACAAAGTATTCACGTGTTGATTTAGTGTTTGGTAAGTATGACGACTGGTAAAGGACTTATAAGTTGAAACTATCTCCTTTAAACTGTCTGCCAAAGTTTGCATGACCAGATATATGTTGCTTACCTTTCATCCAATTTACCACCATAAATGAATCACCAAAAACTTGTAATGATCTCAAATCTAACTCAAAGGATTTTCTTAATATTAGTTTCAAAGTCATAAATTGAACCATATAGTTATAGCCTTTGACACATCTAGCTTCAAATTTTACCAAAAAAATGATATATATTTC
>ML800134.1:17801-30467 GCA_009831015.1 Picea engelmannii
GTTCAAGTTTTTATTGGAATAACAATTTATATATTGAAAGCTAAATGTTGAACATTTTTTCAAGGTGGAGCCTTTTTTGAACATAAAATTATTTTTATTATTTTTTAATAATTTTTGTGACAATGAAGTTTTTCTGAGACTATTCTGAAATGTTGATTTTTTAAAAAACTTTTACAGATAACTATACTCATGGGAAACAAAAGTTTGGGCAAAAGAAAATTCGATCGCACTCAAGATGAAACTCACCATAACAAACAAAGGAAAGAGCATTATTGGAGAAATAAACGAGAACGTGCAAATATTGAAGAAATAAACGATGATGATGTAAATAGAGATTTTCAACAAGAAGAAGTCCAACTAGGTATGCATGCACATATTGTCTATATTAAAATTATAGAATTCAAATTTAAAATATTGTTTAATATAATTGATTGTAATTACGATTTGATGTTTTTTCAAAAAAAATAAATAGATTTGTCTCATAACATCGATGAAGACGTTGAAACCGAAATTGAAGCAGAAGACTAATCACCTATAGGTATGTACATAAATGTAGATAATACAAGATGAACACTTGTATATAGTTTAGTGAATTTATGTTTGGGTTTTTTTTTTTAATATAAACTTTAAATTGAAATATGCAGGAGAATCTATCAACATTGGTGATGAAATATTAGAAAATATTGATACTAACAAATTTGGGAAGAAAAAAGCTAAGCATTATATAAGATATCGAACTAAGAATATGTATAATACTTTTTTCAAAGATGAATCAGTAACAGTACAAGCTCAACTTTTACTCTGTCTAATAAAGTCAAGAAATTTAAAAGAAGCTACATCATTATTCGGTATTCAAAAGTCGACAAAAGATACAAAGGTGAAACAAAATGTCTTTGAAAATATAACTAATGTATTAAAAGCTTTTGGAAAATCTCGAAAAAAAGATGTCAGTGTTGCACGTAGAGTGATACAAACAATAGTTGTTTCATCTAGCAATATAAAAGATCATTTGACATGACACGTGGAAAAAACGATGGGAACGTCAAGAAAAACATTGTACAAACATAGAAAATTTTGATTGCAAATAGATGAAAATTATGAACTTTCTTGTTGGACAGTGATTTCTAGACATCCCTACAAAGATAGACTTGCAGAAAATGTTAAAGAATCGACCCGTAATTGTTGGTTGACATAATCTCATGTTTCACCATATACAAGGGATGTGTTGTGAAAAATAATAGCACGAAAACAATATGAAGAACATCCAAAACATATATTGTCAATGACACAAATAGAATTGTTCAATAAGTTCAAAGAAGAGCACAAAGAAGTTAAAATTTCCATCAATACATTCGTACAACAAAAACCATGGTTTTTTAGACCCATCATTGTTCATGCCACTTGTTGTTGTCGTTATCATGTGGAATTCGAGTTATATTACGACACTTTTCTTGATTTTGGTAAAACTTTATGGCCAAGTTCGCCTCCTCCTTCCACATTCCATGCTTTTATATCTGAAATTCTATGTGAAAGAGAAGGTGATGAATTATTTTACCAAAACAAATGTGTTGGTGGAAAGAAATGTGGAAATCTAAGTTTGTTTCACTCAAAATATCCTATTGATATGAATGATCAATCATTTTATAGTATAATAGTCAATTGGAAGAGATATGAATATATCAACAACACGGCTCCACATTCTTCAAATGTTATTTCCAAAAGGATTGATTTGAATGTAGATAAAACATGTGTGATAGATGTTTTGAAGAAGTTTGAGGAAGAAATTTATAAATACACCAAGCATTCACATAGAGCTCGATGGAAAGACCTACAATTCAAACAATCCCTTGAAATGTTTCCACCAGGGAAAAAAATTTCTGTAGTTGATTTTGCTGAGAATTACACATTCGCTGCACAAAAAGAAATACAGAGTGAATATTATCATTCCGATCAAGTCACTATATTTGTCCACATTTTATATAGCCATTCTCACATAGTCTTGATAACATAGAAAGCACCAACAACAATCGACATGTTATTAAAGAATATCACTTCTATATAAGTGATGATCGAGCACACGACACACATTATGTACAACATTGTTTTGATAAATTTCATGATTCATCGAAATAACGTGAGATCGAATTCAATCGACATTGGATATGGTCAGATGGGTGTGCGGGTCAGTTCAAATCTTCACGATCATTCTACTGGTTTTGTCGTCTTCATAAAAAAATCAAACATTACACATTGTTGGAATTTTTTTGAGACTGGCCGTGGAAAAGGAGAGCACAACGGTGCAATGGCATGTGTAAAATGAGCACTTTGAAGGTATCAGATGAACCCTCATGTCGATCGATTTGAATCCGCTAATCAAGTTGTTGAATGGTACAAAACAGCGCTAAGCCATGAAAATAATCCGTCAAGGGATGTGCGCAGGTGTGTCTATATATACATGTACACATGATATTTTTATTCACATGTTCAAATTTATATGATCTTCAATCATTTTCTTAAGAGATTTCAAGTTAACAAGTTCTTGTCTTGTGCAGGTTTTTTTGGTATGTTGGAATCCAAGATGTAAATAGATCAATCCCATATGAAACCAGTACAATACATGGGACACGAAAAATGCATTCATATAAAAAAAAACGCTATCAAAATGTGTTTGCATTTGATAAAAGAAATGAGTCTTGTTTTTGTTCACTTTGCATAGAGGAAACATAATCCATAGAGATTTGCGAAAACGAAAATGTGGAATATGTTAAATCTTGGAGACATACCAAACTTCATATAAAAGGGAAAATGTCACTTGCAAGCTCATATGAGATGGAATCAAATGAAACTATAGTGTCAGTTGATGGCGATAGAGTTTATGATCTTGTTAGAGAAGGTAATTTGTATGTTTAAATATTTTCAAATAACTTGTAGATGTGCTTGTGTAATAATCTAACACAAACTACTTGTTGTCCAACATATTGAATTATTTGCAGGAGATGTCTTTGTTGTGGTTACACCTGTAGACAACATTGAAAACGTGAAATATTATTTGATGCAATGCACATAACAAAAGATGAGGTTATTAGAAGATTTTGATGATAACGGTTTTATATATGAAAGATGATCCATCGTATTGAAAGGATATTTTTTTCAAGAAACCCATCAAACCGATATGCATGTTCACTTTAAAGACTACCAGTCAGATGTCATAAGTTTTCAATATAGTCATTTGGTATGTGCAGCGCGCATAAAGTTAATAGAAGTTCAATCAAGAAAAAAAGACAAAAGTTAGAAAATGGAAAATGTTCAAAGTCGATCATGAACGAATAATTGAAGATGGCATACCATTATGATTTATTTAAACAAGTGACATGTACATTCCATAATTTTATATTTTGCATTGAAAGTACACGTATTTATGAATATCTAGGATTCTAGAATCATTTCCAGTTTAGTTTACTTTCATGGTCCATTCAATTAAAAAAAATTATATTTTTTATGAAGTATAAAGTTTACCTAACCTTATTTACAATTTCAGGGAAGAACCTATAGATTGTATCTAGGGAACCTAAAATGGCCTATACTTTGGATGATTATACTTTAATCCTACAAATTATCCAGATCATATACACAAATCCTTTAATGCATGTAACCAATTTACTACATATAGAATTTGTGTTCATTATTTGCAATGATTGTTCAATGCTTTTTCATATGAAGAGGATAACTTTATATCAAAACTATGACCCATTTCCATGTCATTATAAGGGACTATTGATGGCTTAGAAAAACTTTAAAGACATCTTAAAAAGTATAATTAGCATCCTAATTAAAGAATTCAAGGTAATACATATGATTAACATCCTAATAAAAAAATTTAAAGACATCTTTAAAAATATCAATTTTAATTATTAAATTGTGAATTTTGATTCCAAAAGTGTTGATAATATATTAGATTGTTAAATTTGTGCATTTATATTTCAATATCTTGAAGCAAATTGAAAACAAAATTGAAATTATGAGCTACTTGAAAAATGTGTATGATGAACCTAACACTACTTATATTCTTACACATTAAACATACTTTTCATTAAGTTTGATTGAAAAAAACTTAAGTTGGAAAAGAATTTGATTTTGTGACCTGATAACAAAAAATAAAAAATAACAGGTCATCTACTAAGGCTTAGTTTGTTGCATTTAGGTTTTCATTTTTTTAATTGAATTTGGAGTATATTCAAAATTCAAGGTAGTGTATGATTAACATCCTAATTAAAAATTAATAGCACTAGTGAATACTTCCATTAATGGTAGGTGTCATATTAATGACACTAGTGAATACTTCCAATGTGCAGAGGATTGATAATTTTCATCAATCATTTTCTACCCTTTTCGATACATAAACAATTTATATCAATATAAATTTTAATGAAAAACACTTACTTATATTAAAGTATATTTTAATTTTACATATTAAAGTATATTTTAATTTTACATATTAAAATAGGTTATAGATCATGTTTTTATTTCAAAGTACATATTTTTATTTCACATTTTCTTGAATAAATATATTGAAAGCTCGAAAAGAAACCAAAGACAAACATAATCAGTTTAGTGTTGGATTGTCATTTCAATGTGACTTTTCAATAAAGAAACCAATGATGAACATAACTAGTTTAGTAATGTATTGTCATTTCATTGTGAATTTTCAATTTTGAGTTCATAGTTTTTACTAAATTTTGGATTGATAGGAGTGTACACCCTATCAAAATAAAGGAAGAGCCTAGATTGATGCAATGATCAACATGCTTAAATTTACAATTTGCATTGTTAAATTCAATTTCTTATCACTTGAATGGAATGGAATAAAACCCATATCACTCAATGAAAATTGGCTTTTACCTCGGTAGTCTAATACTAATTTTTCATCACCATGGACTTAGACTTTTTTTTATGTTATCACTCTCATAAGAAGCTCTCATATATTTTTAATATACAATATTGTTTGTTGTTTTTTCCATTCTAATATTATTAATAGGAGGCAATTGAGAAGTCTGAAACCTAACTTGAGAAACCCTCTAGTCCTCAACCCTCATCTCGGAGTGTCGTTTGGGGTAAGGGGCTCCAAAGTGGGAAACTATAATTTGATGACTTGTTTGACTATTTTCAACCATATTTCCAAATCAAACAAAATTTAAATTGTAATTTAGAAACTATAATTTGATAACTACCTAGATCTCCCATCACTATAGAATCAACTCCACTGTATACAGAATGAGCTCCACTTCACATAGTACAAATCAAACAAAATTTAAATTATAAATTAGAAACTATATTTGATAACTACCTAGATCTCCCATCACTACACAATCAACTCCACTATATACAGAATCAACTCTACTTCACATAGTACAATAATGTTTATAAATAAAATGAAATAAAACATTTTTAATTTCAGCACAGTATCATAAAACATAAATTAACCTTCATCGTTTTTTGTAAATAAAGTAGGATCCTTATATTAATAATTGTTTATGTCTATACAATGCCACCTATTAGCCACGTGTTTTTCCACAAAAGGGAAACCAGAACAGGTGGCTTTCAGCAAAAGCTAAGAGTTTGATGCGTCGCAACTTAAACAAAATAGTATGAAAAAAACAATGATCAGAAATTGGTCGCCATGACCATCTAGCTTGCGTTGTGAGGCAGAGATTTTGCCCATCTTTAGAGAGGTGACTAAACTAGAATGAGAGAAAACAAAAAAAAAATGAAGGTGTTATTCCATGTGCGAGCTCAGGCTTCCATGGATGTTGTAGGCAGGGACAAACTTATGGCCACAAGTTAGGCAATGATTCCGCGTTGGACAATCAGCTAAAGCATTGAACGGGATATCCATTCTTTGGCCAAGGATGAGTTGAATGTGCAGTTGGTCATCCTGCTTCTACCGCATTTCAAAAATGATTTGGAGGTGCTCGTCCAAGAGTCGGTTTGGGGAGAGCAGAGGTGTCTCCGCCTCCGTTTCCTCGCCTGCACTCGTCGAATGGTCCTCCACCTGCCTGTTGGGGGGAGTTTCTTCCTCCACAATGCATTTGCCTGTGCCAAACAACTAATCCTGTAAATGGATTTTTTTTTTGGGGGGGGAGGGCAAGAGGATAATTGAGTAGAGGAGTGCTCTCTTTCGGAGGGGGCACCTCCTCTCCGATCAGGTAGCTACCAAGGATTAAAGGAGGTATGTGATGGGGTGACAAGGGAAGTTGAGGTAGCCCCTCACTATTATGTCTTTCACCATCATAAAAATCATAAAAATTGAAATTATAAGTTGACCATAAAACATAAATTATCCTTTCACCATCATAAAAATTCAAATTATAAGTTATTGACTATTTATTTATGAATAAACAATATATATCACCATCATAAACAATATAAGATAAATCAAAGATGAAACAATGAACAATATATTCCACCATCATAAACAATATAAGAAAAATCAAAGATAAGACAATAAAATGATATTTTGAGGTCCATATATATATATATATATATATATATATATATATATATATATATATATATATAATGAAAGTTTGAATTGTTACACCGCCAAATACATAGGTTCCACATCCATTTTAGGATGATAACAAAAACTAAGACATTTAACTCCAAAAATTTGGACTCTAAGCCATCGCTTGAAGATAGATCACTTCATACCTACAATTCATACCTGCAAAAGAAAACATTCGTCAATTAGAAATTTAAAAATTTACAATAAAATGTATCTACAAATTTAATATAAAGTGTACACATGTACCATTTTAGATAAATAAAACAATTTGTGATTAAAGCAAAATTGACATACATACCAAAAGAGTTAAGTCTCATCCTCCAACATACTCATTTCTATCAAATATAATGTAAAAGCATTTTCCACCAAATATAACGTAAACATCTGTAACAATAAAAAACAATTAAATAAAAACAAATAACACATATTAGCATATATACTTTAACTAAATATTAAATAAAAAATAAGAAATAATAACATACCCAACCAGAGTTCCATAGATTTAAGATTATTTCTCTCTTTTTATTACACGTTTTTAACACTTTTTTTAAACCAAAATTCCATCACAAAGTTCCAAAACTTCCAAAATAGTTACTCTCCATATTAAGCATACATGATCTAAACAATGTAAAATCTTATCTAAAATCTTACAAATTTTTAAAGAGAATAATTGTGTTCTTGGTAACCAATTTTTGTGTTCCGAGTTAGATAATACCCTGAAAATAAATATAGTTGTGTATGAAGAAAGTTCACAAATATCCATATTAAGTTATTCTTCCAATAAAATACTTATCTCCTTGTGGATAAAGTCTCAGATCCTTCAGGTGAAATTCTTATGCCAGAAGACGTTATCTACTCAGCAGTAAAATATTTATCTCCTCAGCAATAAAATACTTCTCTCCTCTTCTACAGTGGAATAGATGTTCTCATATAATCAAATTCCCTCAAATTCCCTTTCAAATTAAATGACTCATAAATCTCCATATTAAGTCATTCTTCCAAGAAATTACTTATATCTATGAAAGTTCACAAATCTCCATTTTAAAAACCATTCTTCCATAAAATATGTATCTCCTCTTTCTGCGGTGGAATAGATGTTCTCATATAATCTTTCATGTACAAGAAGAAAACACAAATCTGCACATATATTTAGTCATTCTTCAAAAACCATTTAAATCTTTCATCTTTGGGATGTATTCATATTACATATAATCAAATGCTCTTTAAAATATATCTTTGTCATAATCTAAACATAAGTGAGATCATGCACGCACATAGCTTATTTCTAAATATATTTGAATGTTGGTTTTTGTGGTTAGTAACCAATTTAGTTAAGAGTTTGACAATACCCTGGCAAGAAGGAATTCACTTCGTTGTATGCAGAAAAAAAAAAGTCCATACTACGCTAGTCTTGGACAAGAAGGGAAGGAATGCAATCGAAGAAAATTTAGAAACTTCTCATTTTCTAATGTGGGATAGAGTTTGTTCTCAAATAATCAAATGTTCAAGTTCAAAATTAGGTCTTCATCATAATCTAAACATAAATAAGATTGAATGTACCATTTTAGACAACAATAAGCTTATATAGGGGTTCTATATATTTCAAAATAATTGATCAAAGTGTTGAAAAGTTATATAGACACTAGTTTAGTAACCCTATGACTAGGAAAGACTAAAATAAAAATTTGAGAAAACAAAAAATTGAAAAAAGTAAAAAATATAAGCTTATTCAACAAAAATAAGCTTAAACACTTTTATATAAAAGCCCAACATAAAAGCAAATTAAAACTCACTAATATGCAATGAACATACATTTATGAATCATCATGAATAGATGTATCATTTCCAGGTATGGATGCATCTTTCTCAATCACAATCTCCTGCACTCTCTTCTCCACATTTTGTTCAAGCACACTCTGAGGCACTCTCTTCTCCACATTGCCCTATATAACACATTTCAAATTTGAAAATTTGAAAATTAAATTTAAATGATTTCAACACATTAAATTGTAGTTTTAAATTTTGAAACATGTAATGCATGTGATGTGCCAACCTGAATATCAATAAATTATACCCACCATACCCTAAGATTCAATAAATTAAACATTGTTTAAGACATTCTTCTTTTAAATTAATAATTTAAATGACAAATTGTAATTTTAATATATAACTAAATTTGTTTTCAACATGCAATGATACCTGTGATCTCCTACCCTCTTCAAACTCTCCCAATGAGAATTGGGACAAGCCTGCCCAAGTAGTAGGAGATGGAATAGGGATCTATGAACAACACAACTAAGAACTAAATCTAGGATTCAATGTGTTCACATTTATACAAAATCATAAATTCCATGTTGTGGATCTTATTCAAAAGATTGGAGATTAGACAACTAAAGTGCTCATATATGGATATTAGAAAACACATACCTGATTCAACCCATCCAAATTTAAACTTGTGGAATCAAGTCCCCTATTTACTGGAGATTCATTTAACATATTTCCAAACTGTAATTAATGACAATAACAACTCAATTATATCTATAGATACAATGATATGTATCTATATCTAGAACTAGAAGTAAACTATCCTCAAATGCATAAAAAATTTACTAACTATAACACATACCAATCTGGGGTTTTGTTCATCATTCTGAATGTCCTCCTTCCAACCAAAGCAGCAAAATTTTGCATACTCCTTAAGATCTTCTATTGACATGGTATCTAACTCATCATATGTTTTATAAATAAAGATAGCTCGAGAATTGGCTTCCTCTCTCTGACACTTCAAACCAACATCAACAACATAAAAAATTGATTCCAAATTTTCCCTGATTGCATTCCTAACCTCTTTTCCAACCTCTGATGAAGCTCGCAACTCTGAATGTGAGGCAAATGCCCTTGTTGGACGAGATACAAAAGGTCGTGGAGGCTTCTCCATTGTCGCATTTCGATGTGCCCATTTTAGATCATATGTCTGTCATTTACCAGCCCCATAATAATCGAACAATATGATAGTATAATCAAGGTGCATGTCCATAAAAAACTTTGCATAAAAGTGTCTAGCAAAATAATGTGGAACCTCATCATTCCACGTCAACTTCTCATATGATGCCAAAACTCTATTATAAAGATGTCATGCTATGTTGGGGTGCTTAAAATATTGCACCTTCAACATCTTTTGCTTTGGCCCATATTTGAAATTGAACATAGAAATTGCATTTTCTTTTGAAACTTTCTTTTTTACTACGTCCCATTTATCAGGGCCCATCACCTCCGAATTTCATCTTCTCATCAAATTGATAAAATTTTCAGTCGTTGGCCCCATATTTTGATATCCATCCATAAAGTTTTGTAATGAATGAAAAACAATCTTCAATATTTGTTTAATATCCCGAGGGAGATCCAAGCTCCTCAAATCATTTTCTAACCTGCTTTTAACACCTGAGCATCGCTCAAGGGTCATTGCTTCAGTAATCCCTTCCCAGGGAAGCTCATCACCAACATCTGAAGGATAGGTGGGTGTAGGCATGTAATCTTCTGTTTCTTAATAACGCCTCATAAATCCACCTTCACCCTCTTCACCAACATTAGAATCTTCATGATACCCACTCTCTCTTTTAGTATCTTCTCTCACATTAAACTCATTGTTTACACATACACATTTGAAAGTAATTACAACATTTAACAACATAATTTAACATAAGAAAAATTAAACACACACACACACATATAAATACACGAAAATACAAAATCAAAGAAAATTACTAAATATATTTTCTTGCCCTGATGTATTCCCTACATTCTCTGGTGTTGGAGTATTAATGTGCAACCTATCTAAGAAGGTTGCATCCATAGCACTATTTTGAGCACATTCTCAAGATGATCTATTCACGGACTCATTTGATAATCTTCTCCTCTGACTATATTGTCATTGGTCACTCATTGGTCATTTTATAATCTTCTTCCTTCATGGGATATCTTAGAGCATTTGCGAGGAATGTTTGGAGACTCATGTCTCAACATCTCCCCTCAATATCTATCCTTTGAAAATTCATGAATATGAAAGTTCATAAGTTATAAAAACATTAAATGGAAATATTAAATTTATAACACAAGTATTTAAGCATTTATAACAACTTCAGAGCATCGCAGACATATATTGAAAAAACTAAAACAACTATATTTTTTACTAAGATGTTATATATAATAAACATGAAAATATTTAAATATAAAAAAAAAAATGTGACATGTAAAAGATCATATATATCTATGTAAATGGTAGAAGGTAAATTTTAAGATAATCTATGTGTAACGTGTAAAAATTTATGGGCAAAAAAAATAGTTAACTAAAAAAAAATAAAAAATAAAAAAAATTATAAACATTGGTTACTTAAAAACAATCATTGACAAAAACAATCACTGACAAAACATTTACTTAAAACTAAAACAAGAAACAATATTACATGATATGTTGTTGCTATCCTCTTAGATATATGCTCAGAAAAAGCTTCAAGCGATCATTGATCAAACCCTCAGGGCAGATCTCATCATGACACATGGAACAAATTGCCAAGAAGAACTTTTAGGGTAAAATATTAATAGACTAACCAACAACATACACGGGCGGCACCAACAATAGAACAGAATGACAACATACACAGGGTGGCATTACCAAGGAGATGAGGAGGGTGACACGAGAAAAAAAATGAGGAGGGCGACACCAACAAGTAGAATCAGAATCCCCATTTTTTTTTTTTTAATAAATAGAAACTCTATTATTTTGAAAACAATCCAAAATACATTAATGTTATGAACTCTAATGCTCAATATTTGTTTCAAATAATTTTTTTATTTATTTTTAATAAATAAAAACTCTACTGCTCTAAAAACAATCCAAAGTACAATAATGTTATGAACTTTAATGCTATCGATTCGGAGATCTATTGTGCTCTAAAAACAATCCAAAGTATAGTAATGTTATGAACTTTAATGCTATCGAGTCAGATATCTATTGTAGTTTTATTTGCGTGAGGCAGTGTTTATAGTGTGGAATGGGGATTGTGAAGAGATGGAATTTGACGGGTTAATTATCCATCACGAAGCAATTTAGTCGCCCTATGTAGCGTTTACATCGGCTAGGAAGTAAGTTATGCATGTATTCAATGTCATTTTGGTCAGTATACTTTAGCATGTAAAGGCCCTATTCCTACCAGGCTTTATGTCATCAATTTCAATGCAAACAAACTTTCTCCTAACAAATTCCACAGTTTCATTCTTATAGTTCAATGCAAGCAAACTTTCCCCAAACAAATTCCACAATTTTGTTCTTATAGTTGTTGGTAATTATGATTTCTTTGTAATTTTTGGATTCCCAACTATGTTCTTATTGTCTCTACAAATTAGTGATCTAATAAAAGCTCACTTGAAAAAAATTGCATTATTACAAAATCCATGTGTTATGCATTTTAGTTGTAAATAAAATTACATCACTACAAAATACATAAGAGGCATATATTAAATGATATAGTAAAGTTAATATGTGAGCAGGTTCACATATATGTGAGCATGCTCACATATATGTAAGCCTGCTCACATATGCATTTTAGTTGTAAATAAAATTACATCACTACAAAATACATGAGGCATATATTAAATGATATAGTAAAGTTAAGTTCATCTTAAATTTATTAAAATGCAATTAATTACATTTATTATTAATATTTTAATAACTTTAATTTTTTATATTTAATATAAAAAATAAAATTTAAAATAATTACATACTTAATAATTTAATATTTTTTTTGGGTAAAAAATGATTTTTAAATTTTTATTTTTACATATTGTTCTTATAATTTTGATTGATTTAATTTATTAATGTTATTCATATTATATATTTCATTAATATTAAATTGTAAAATAAATAAATAAATTTAATATCAACCTAGATGGATGCAAACTATGAAGGGAGAGATTAAAAATAGTTTAAATTTTTATGAACGGTGTAATATTTTTTTAAATGTGGTAAATATAGCATTTTCATAATTCTCTTGGACATGTGAGTACTTCATAAATGCAAGGGTTGTCAAGTTCATTGATTTCACATG
>ML800134.1:35674-57673 GCA_009831015.1 Picea engelmannii
ATATTTCACTATCCCTATTCTCCATAAAAAAAAAAAAAATTGGAAAATCTATGAGTCTAAACTAAGAATAAAGATAATCACAAGTTACCATTATAGTTTTGATGTGAACCGAGTGGGCATGCAAAAGAAGGTGTCTACACGTGACCAAAAACATTGCTTATAAAATCATTCCTAAAGGAATAGTTGTTAAGGTTTAAGTAGCATTACTAAGTTGCCACTGAAGTTTAAGTAGCAATTGCAATCAAGCTATCTCCAATCACAACTATTTATTTTTACCAATGGACTTCCATAATTGTAATAAGGTTAAGCCAGACATTTTACTTCATGTATTTTTAATGTTATAACTCAGTTTGTAAACAAGCAATGGGGATAGTGGTTGTTATCCACCAGCGGGGTGACTCTTATTCAAGGAAAACCATGGCACCTGAAATAGTAAAGGGATCACTTTCAACATAGTAATTTAGACGTAGTTTGGACTACTAATTTCAATTAGTGTATCAAGTTCATATTATGCATAGTGTGCTCCAACTTATATGCAACTATATCAATATCTTGTGTGCACCTCAACATTCTATGCATTCACACCCGTGTGACCTTGCATACATGACCCTTTTCATTCCATGCACACATATGTAATAAGGAATGTCAACAATAATTCAGACATGCACGCTTTGGATTTCTATCTACATGATTGCAAACAATCTCCTAAGACCATTCAAGAAGGCCAATTAATTCAATGACCAAGTTTTGGTGCATTTGAAATATATGTATACTTCGTTATCTCTTTTATGTCACAAATCCACATCGTATCCCCTTTCATTTGTTCGACAAAGAGTATGACATGTTGTTTCTTGATCATCAAAAGCTCCTAACAAGTCTTTAATTGATTGGGATACAATATTTTGATTCATGATAACTTGTTTTTGGATGGTCAAGGAGATTAAGGATATTTGGGGATTGGCATGCCACCCTTGAACCCTTTCTTCCATGCCTACAATTCCACACTAAATTAATTCCTATGGAGACAAGTTGATGGTTCATGGTGTAATGATGGTATGAGGGAAGGTTTAGGAAAGACTATGTGTTCATTGTTGATCTTTTTTTGTGAAGGGCCATTGTATTTGGTGTTATGGTGATGCAGGAGCATCACCCACGTCAAGCGAGCCAGCGCAGGAGTAGAATACAGCTGGACAACACCAGCATAAATTTTGAAAACACCTTGATATTTGTTGCGCAAACATTAATGTGTGGATTTAATGAAGCGCACTTTGTATATTGTAATTGACCTTGAGCCTTTACGCTCTCGTCCTTAGGTAGATGAGGCATTTAATAGAGTTAATGTAAAGTAGATAGAACATTTAATTCTAGATTTGATAGCTTAGAGCTCGAGAGTGAAACAGGATATAGACACCCTCCTTTGTACATTGTATTATTATTCATTCAGGAGCAAGAAGAGAGGGGCAGGAAGAGCAGAGCAGAGAGAGTTGTATGAAGAACACTCCATGTACAGATATTGAATTAATAGAAGAAAGCTTTGATTCAATTCCATAGTTATGTGTTATTCCTCTGTGTATTGATATTATGCTCATGAATATTTGCTTTCTGTTATACATTTGCTTTGATATGTTGTGTATGTGATTTCATGATAAAACTGAAGTCTATGAGAACAAGGAGTTAGTTTCAATTGTTTCTCTATCTTGAACCAGAGATTCCTGCAAGGAGTGCAGTTGAATCGTCTGCAAGGAGTGCGTCGACAGAAGGGTTCAGATAGAGGAAACTTTTGTTCTAAGTTCTCAGAAGTGAAAAGTTAGCACCGGAGCCATGCAAGGCGTGCGCAGGCTAGACGAAGTCTTAGAGTTGTGATTCTGAGAAAAGAGATTGAAGGATTTCTGCTGCAAGAGTGCGCAGGATCAGAAACTTCAACATTTATTCATGTCTGAAGATTTGTCGCAAGGAGTGCATGCAAGGAGTTTCCGGAAGGGATTCGAAAGCTGAGAGAAGAGCTCAGGAAGGACAGACCTTCGAGTTCGTCGAAGGACGGGATAAACAAACTTATGCCTTGAAGGTTACAAGGGACGTCACAGGGTTGTGCATCGAGTGACGAGTTTTGTGAAGGAACAACTCGTCATTTCGGGGATTTGAACGAGGAGGAAACAGATGGACGAATTTCTCCAAGGAGATTTCGTGAAGCTCAGAGGGCCACTGGATCTTGCGGAGGCGCAAGAAGGCTACAGTGCAGGAGCGGAAGAAGTTCGAAGCTCGGAAGGTAGGAGCCGTCAATCGGGATCACGAGGAGCACGGATTCTACTCGTGGATCGGCATATCGGGAGTTCGTGAGGTAAGACTCCAACCTTACGCAACGGAAGTCGCAAGAGCGCGAGGTGCGACTTTACGATAGCTCTGTAAGCAACATGGGCCATAGGCGATAGTGGAAGACAGGTGGCCGAGAAAGGAGAATCTCGGAGTCTCGTCACATCGGAACTCGGAAGTTGAAGGATTGAGTGCTAGGAGTCGTGATCGGCGAAGTTGTGATAGTGCAAGGTTGTGATAAAGTAGAAGTCACGAGGAAGCGGGAGAAGATCGGAACATCGGATCTCGGGGATCCGAGGGTTTAGCACCCGATTGTTAGATTCGCGAAGCCGCGAAGTTTCGACCCTCCAAAGGAAGAAGTGAGGGTCGCGCAAGGTAGAACATGTGGGGTGTAGACTTCCCGATAGGGAAGTAGAAGAACCATTGAGTTCTTCGGGCCGAGGGGAAGAGAAGGTCCTGGAAGAGGCGATCGTGCTCCAGTGAGGGGGTGGTTCCGCCATATGGGAGGCCATATCTAGGTTATATAGGAGTGTGCATAAACATTTTAAGAGAGGGTTATCTTGTACATTTGTGTTCATATAATTTGTATTAAACATGTTGTTCATCTCACTTTTCTCTAGCTCTACATCCTCAAAAAATCCACCACTGTGATGTACTTAGAGAGGGTTGAACCTTCACTGTGATGCTAGGTGCATTGCTATTAATTATATGGAAACATGTGAAAATAACCTCCATCAATTCTAGAATTAAAAATTATTTTACGTGCTCGCAATAAAATGGTTCAACTGTATAATTTTTAAACAAGGAATGCTAAATGAATTTATTAATATCATTGCACAAATAACCTGAAGAATGGACTTGTTTTAAAAGACCGGGATGATGGATTAAAATGGTCATTGAATAAATCCTCGGGGGTGCTTACAACCAAGTATGGGGTAGGTTTGGGCGCAATCAATAGAGCATAAATCTATTCCCTCTAGATCCTACTTAAGGTTGCAGTGAACATGCAAGTTAACAGGCTATAGGTGTATGATGACTACAAACTTTTGATGGATTGGGCAAATGGAAAAAGTAACATTTCTAACTTGGGAAGAGATTTGCAGCAAGATGGAAAAAGCAAGTCAAGAGAAGGGATCCAAAGTCAAGGCAACTAACTTTCTTTAGGAAAAAGAAAAGAACAAAACCAAAAACCCACACAACAATTAAGGGGGTCGTAACTCAAGCAAGCATGGTTTCAAGACAAAGTCAACAAATAAATTCTTCCAAAGTCAAGGCGGCTAACTTTCTTTAGGTAAAAGCAAAGAACAAAACCAAAAACCCACACAACAATTAAGGGGGGCGTAAGTTAAGCAAGGGTGATTTCAAGACAAAGTCAACAATTAAGTTCTTCGTTAATGGATAAATGTCCACATGATATTTACTTATAAGCTTTTATCATCCTAGCATACAAGGAAGATCAATAATGTGATCATGCTCTTATTAACTACTCCTAGGTCTCATCGACCATCCCGTGAGAGAAAAAAATCACACATTATCTCAACTTGGTACTTAACCAAAAACAAAACAAACCAAAAAACCAAAGGAAGATCAATAATGTGATCATGTTCTTCTTAACTACTCCTAGGTCTCACAGACCATCCCGGTAGAGAAAAAAATCGCACATTATCTCAACTTGGTACTTAACCAAAAACAAAATAAACCAAAAAACCAAAAACCCACACTAATCAAATTTTTCATATTTGAATTTATGTGATGTGTGAAGTAAGTTACATTTAGATTTGCAAAGAAAGAATGAATTTTAAGCAAAAGTGAAGTACGAAATTCAAAATTTAAATGCACAAATACATTCTGAAATATAAATTTTCTGCATCAAAGAGTCCATTGTAATTCATAACTAACCTTAGGATTTCCAAACAGAATGTATAAGTATTCAATTGAACAGGGATTGTTTGTACATGGACAGGGCCGTATTCGAACTCAACCTTAGGAAGAGGTTGACATGGTCGAATATGGCCATGTCCATGTACAAGGAGAGCCCCGAATTTAGGCCCATCCCTGTACATGGACAGGGTCATTTTGATGGCAACATACACCCTCCAGGGGACATCCTCTAGGGGACACCCTGAGACTGGAAAAGCACAGTCTGAACAGAGAGGCTCCATCTTTTCAACCATGACTGGGGTTGGTTTGCCTACAGTTATTAGGTGAATCTACTTTTGCAGGTTTGTGAAATCAGAAATGACAATATTTAGGACTAAAACTTATGCATCTATGAGAGAGGAATCACAACTAATGAGAGAGAGAGAGAGAGAGAGAGAGAGAGGTGGTAGATTTGTTATGGAAACTATGATGCATTTATAATGGGGAATTTGATGCATTTATTAGTGAATATTGGCTTCTTTTATCATAGGAATTTATTGCATTTAGGTGTTGTAATTATAGAGTAAAGTGAGAAAAGTGTGAATATGATGGGAATAATGGCACCCGTAAGATCTATTTAAATTTTATAATAGTCTGAATGCCTAGTTTTCAAGTTTTAGTCATAAAAACATGCAGGGCAGATGCTAACATTGACGAAGGTTGGTTTTTTGCAATAATTGAACTGTCATTTTCAGGGAATATTACAGCTTGCTATATAGGCAAAGTACATATGCTATTAATGTATACTATAGTTGTTATTAATGTTCTATACAACTATTATTAAAGTCTAGTATGGATTTGTTATTTAGTTTATAAATCTATTGTTCTTTAATCTAAATGTTTAGTATGGTTATGTCTGTCAATTAATGAGTGATATAGATGTCATTTAATTAGCAATACGGTTGTCCTTATTGTTTTAAATTCTCTCTGTTTTTGTACTCATTCTTATTCGGTGCTATGACAACTATTCATTTCATAGAAAAAAACACAATTTGGTAAACCATAATCCCTAAGTTGGCTTAGTAGGCACATGCAACTATGTTTATATGAAGGATCCATAAATTGGTGTTACAGAGGAGGAAGAGAAATTGTCTAAACACATACTAAGCTATAACTATTATGTATATTTTGAGCAGTTGTTGGGAACTGCATCCTCTAAATCTTATTTTGAATTTCATTAGGGCCTTTGAGAGTCATTCTCAATTTTAATCATGGGAATATCACTCATCTCATAATTATATGGGCCTGCCCCTGTACATGGACAAGGCTGAATACGGCCCCATCAACCTTCTAAACTAGTAAAACTAACAGTATAACAATTTAAAACAAAAAAAAAAATTAAACAATTTTAAACTATAAATTACCTGGACCGCCTGCCTGCAGGGTTGAACACGACCTTGTCCATGTACACTGACATGCCCGAATTCGGGCATGTCCCTGTACATGGGCCCTGTCATTCCATATGATAAGTAGATTATACCTCTACTTGTGTGTGTCTGATATGGTCTAGGTGTTGTTGTTGTCGTTGGTTGGTTGGTTGGTTGGCTACTTGTTTGTATTTGTTTTTCATTTGCATGACTAACACTAACAATTTAATACTAACACTAACTATTTAAATTATAAAATTTAAAATTATTCTAAACTAAACACCCACAGCACCAATGTTTGTTCGCCCTCAGCACCAACGTCGACCCGAATATGGCCATATCCATGTACAGGGACAGGCCCGAATTCGGGCATGTCTCTGTACATGGACAAGTCCATATTTGGCCCTGACATCCCATCCGATAAGCATATGATACCTCTACGTGTCTGTGTCTGATATGGTCTAGGTGTTGTTGTGTCTGTGTTTTTACTCTATTGTCTCTACATCCTATTGTTTTCATAAATTATTAATTTATAGGAGGTATTGTCTACATCCTATATTGTTCATATTGTGGAAAATCAAGTTTGGTTTGTACATGGATGTAGCCTCCCAAATATATAGGAAAGGATTACATTTATATATTTTTTATTCAAATGAATTTATTTTGAACATAAAGTAACATATTAAAATGGGACAGTATTATTGTTTAGAGTACATGGATGTTGCCTCCTAAAAATATATGGGCCAGGATTGCATTCATATAAACTGATTAACATATAAACTGAATTTTATAAAAAATAACAATAAACTATGCCCTTGCATAAACATATATATAATTAATGCCAAAACTTATATATAATTAATGCCAAAACCAAAACTCTATTTGAGATTAAATTGATTAAAATATAAATTGAATTTTATAAAAATTAGCAGTAAACTCTGCTGGTGCGTAAACATATATAAAATTAATGCCAAAACTATTTGAGATTAAACTGATTAAAATATAAACTGATTACACTCTGACTGTGACGCAACAATATTTACTTTTTGGAGGTATAATTCTGGTAATGTAAGGTATAATTTGGGCATGTCCCTGTACATGGACAGGGCCATATTCGACACTATCATCCCATTTGATAAGCATATGATACCTCTACTTGTATGTGTCTGATATGGTCTAGGTGTTGTTGGGTCTGTGTTTTTACTCTACTATGTCTACATCCTATTGTATTCATAAAGTATTAATTTATAGGAGGTTGTCTCCATCCTATACTGTTCATATTATGGAAAATCAAGTTTGGTTTGTACATGGATGTAGCCTCCCAAATATATAGGCAAGGATTACATTTATATATTTTTTATTCAAATGTATTTATTTTGAACATAAAGTAACATATTAAAATGGGACAGTGATATTGTTTAGAGTACATGGATGTCGCCTCCTAAAAATATATGGGACATGATTACATTCATATAAACTGATTAACATATAAACTTAATTTTATAAAAAATTACAATAAACTCAGCCCTTGTGTAAACATATATATAATTAATGTCAAAACCAAAACTCTATTTGAGATTAAACTAATTAAAATATAAACTAAATTTTATAAAAAATAACAGTAAACTATGTTGGTGCGTAAACATATATAAAATTAATGTCAAAACCAAAACTCTTAATGAGATTAAACAAATTAAAATATAATTTGATTACACTCTTACTGTGACGTAATAGTATTTACTCTCTGGACGTATAATTTTGGTAATGTAAGGTATAATTCAGGCATGTTTATGTACATTGACAGGGCCGAATACAGCCCTGTCAACACTCTAACACTATAAAATTTAAAATCTAAAATATAATCTAACAATTTAATACTAAGACCAACTATTTAAATCATAAAATTATTTAAGGATGAGTTAGCCAAGTCTACATTAAGAAGCGAACGGGGAGGATTTTTTTGGAATGGATCTCTACGGCCCAACAGCTCCGGAGGCCCGTGGACTGGCTACTGCAGTCACGAGCCTCCCGTCCCACCTAGCTCCCCTTTCCCATTGACAAGAAATCTCAGTCTCGCACTCTCCCCCTACAGTTGTACCTTTGGACTCGCCTCAAGTCACCTGATTGATTCCCCCGACCTCTACCAAAGCCTCAGAGCTAATCGAAGGTCTATAATAGCTAGGGTCACTGCTCCTCTTCTCGATTCTTGGATTATTTCAGTGGTGGTTTGAATAAAGGAAATTCTTGGGCTCGCCTTGTTCAGCTACAAAACCAACATGGTCGATTATGATGATATGGTGGACTATTCTCCCGATCCTGGAGAACTTCTACCCTGGAATTTAATAGCTGGTAGTCAAGACCAGACCTTCACAGAGCAGTTAGATGGGTTTTTATCGTCAATTTCACAGGAGGACTTTTTTTCACAGCTCTCGGGATTCTCCGGGATTTTTCTGAGATAGGCTCAAGCTAGCCACTCTTGGCTAGGAGGCGTAGGAAATTTTGGTGTAATCTCTCCACAAACCTTGGCTAGCCCCACCCAACCCGTGCCTTAGCTCCCATCCACCTTCCCTGCCACAGATCCTACCTTCCCTTTACAATGCAGTCTCTCCCTCACCTCCTCCCCTTCAAACATCTCCTGGTCCTTACTAAACCCCATGATTCCAAGCTTCCCCCTTTCCCCCTCTCTTGAAAAAAAAAATTCTCACCGCCTCTTCTAGGCCTGGGTTCACCCCCTCTCGCTCAAACCACTGCAAATTGGGCTCCTTTGGAACACGACTCGAATCCGGCCCACCTCTACCCATTCAAAGAACAGTTTTAATTTCAGGACCACACTCTTTTGGCGGATGAAGGGTTTATCTCAGCAAACCTCTGGCCAACAAACTCCAGCGAGTGGGTCTCTATCTTCGGAGGGGAAACAAAAAATGTCACTTGGAATCAACAAACACGCCCTTGTAAGGGAGCCAATGGAACAAGACACGGGAATCGCAATAAATGTGTAGGATCCTCCTCCACAAACGAAAACTTCACTCTGGGGGACGAACTAACCTTAGCAGGAATGGCATAAATGGCAGATAAAACCCTCGTTGGGAAAGCTTATGGATGCTAATTTAGCGAAAATTCACTAAAAACCTAGGAGGCTTCAAACTGGGATCATCTCTACAACTTGCCACCAAAAATCAACCGACTGTCCAGAGGTTGGCTCGTGCTTACTTTCTCAGAAAAATCCCAGGATTTCTCAGTCCTACAAAAAAGTTGGTCCATAGACTCCTCCCCTATTCTCCTAAATCTCTGGAACCCCACTTTTGATGCAGACAACGAGAGATTGGACTGCATCCCCATTTGGGTCCGACTACTGGGACTCCCCACACACCTTTGGAACGAAAAGTGATTCCAAGCCATTGGGAATCACCTGGGTGAATTCATAACTACAGATATGGGATTTTTTGAAACAGGGGAAATGGCGGTAGCAAGGATCCTAGTCCTTCTAAACATAAGAGAGGGCCTAAAGGAATACCTATATTTAACAGATCTGGGAAGAACCAAGATGAAAATTCTTGACTACGAAGGAATCCCCTTCCATTGCAGAAGATGCCATGAATGCAGACACATCATCAAGGATTGCAACTATAGCCCGAAAGGACACATAAATCGACGGTCAAATGCAGAAAACAAGAGGAGCAACGAGATGTCAACCTCCAAAGACACCATCTCTCCCTCCATTGAATCCTCTATAGGAGGAAACAAAAATGAACAAGAAGCATCACAGACTAAGGAAGTGGAAGCTCCATCCATGCAAGAAGGAAATGGTTTGGCAATAGTTCCAGTCGAAAGAGAGTGGCAGGCATCAGAAGCAGACTCAGAGGCCATCCCTCATTTTCTAATCGATAGCTTACTGGGTATGCATATTTCTATCTCCTGCCCAGCTTTTGGTTTTTCAAAGGATTTTGTCTTTTCTGTGTTGAATGGAGGTCTCTCCCCCCCACTCCCTTCACCCTCTCTTATCCCCTTTCCTCATCCCCCACTCCTCCCTTCACCCCTAGCCTCTCCTTATGTTTCCCCCATCTATTCCTTTACCAGATCCGGAGACGAGCACTCTCCCGTACCCTCCACCAGAGGAATCCTCCTCCAAAGAATCAAAAGACTCTATTATCAGATACCAACTCTGCAACAGGACTGTATCCATTCCAATTCCATAACACAATGGCTTGGGACCAAACCCTGAGATCCATAAAATAAAAAAGGAGCGTGGAAGAAACTCCCACATGTACAAGGCTCAATCCAGAGCATTTGTTGATATTGCCTCCGACCGACAAAAATCAATTATTGGGGTGCTTAGAGCAGCAAAAACCCTTGACAGGGTTCCCTTATGAAACTCCTCACCTACAATTGCAGGGGTTTGGTAAGTTCCCCCAAAAAACTTGCACTAAAAAGGTTGGTCCTGACAAACCAACTAGACTTCATCTTCCTATAAGAAACTCTCTCAGACGAAGAATCTGTGATAAAAATGCTCACCAACTTGCTCTCGGGCTGGGGCTTCTTGGGTCAGAGTCCCAAAGGCAGATCAGGGGGCCTAATTCTCGGATGGCGAGCTCGAAAAATAAAACTCCTAAATTCCTGGGAAATGGATTTTGTTTTAGGAGGAGACTTCCTTATGGAAGGTTTTGGAAAGGGTTTCAGATTAATAAACCTCTATGGGCCACATTCAGATCGAAACACTTTATGGGATAACTTGTTCATAAAAGAACTTTTGAATCCTGAATTACTAATCTTGGGAGCTGATCTAAACTACTCTCTGGGAGAAGCAGAAAGTTGGAGACCTACAGCCCACCCAGACAATCAAGCTACGTATTTTAGACATCTAATGGACTCAAAATGTCTAATTGATGTGGCTCCACCAAAAATTTTACCCACCAGGAGAAATATGAGGAAAGGAGAAGCCAAAGTAGCCAAAAGGTCAGATCGTTTTTTTATCTCTGAATCCATTGCATCGCTCCCTTTTCAAATTCGCCAATGGATTGGAAGCGGAGGGGAATCAGATCACTCACCTGTTTGGATCGATCTGGAAGGATACCCCAATAAACTGGAAACCCCTTTCAAATTCAACCCTCATGGATAAAAGATGAAAGTTTCCAGCAACTTATCAGGACAAACTGAACCTCCATAAGAAACACCGAGGAAACTCCTACAGGCATTCAGTTTTCATCAAATCTCAAATTAATAAAGAATTTGGTCATCCCCTGGGCAAAAGAAAAATGGACCTCAGAAGAACAGGAATTACAAAAAATAGAAGAAAACCTCAAAAAATTTCAAGAGGACCCTGAAACAACGTTTCTCTCAGATGAATCCTGGGAAACTCTAAAAAATCTAGAAGCAAGAAGAATAACCTTGCTCGCAGAACAAGAGAATACTTGGAGACTGAAAAGTAGAGCTATTTGGTTGGAAAAAGGGGATGAAAACACAAAATTCTTCCAAGCATATGCAAAAGGAAAGAAAGATGGAAACACAATCTGGAGTCTAAAGGATCGGGAAGGCAGACCCTACACAACCTTTGACGAAATTCCAAACCTGAGGAAAAACTATTTTCAGTCCCTCTTTAAAGCTGACAGGAGCACCAATATTGCAGAAATCATAAAGGTGGCCTTGTAACTCCCAAGTTTTGTAACCGACCAAGGAAACCGAGACTTGTTCGCTGAAGTCATAGAAAAAGAGTTAAATGAAACCCTACAAAGCTTTTAGAGGGATAAAATTCCAGAACCTAACAGGTGGACAATTGAATTTTTCAAGGGTTTATATGATCTACTCAGTAAAGATCTACTAAAGGTAATTGAAGAATCAAGAACAAATGGCAAAATCCATGGACCTTTCAGCTCCACTTTTATAGCCCTCATACCAAAGGTAAATTATCCTCAGACCTTTGATGACTACATGCCTATTTCTCTTTGTAACTGTATTTACAAGATTATCGCCAAAATCATAGCTCGCAGGCTAAAACCCCTACTTTCAAAATCCGTCTCAATGGAACAATTCAGATTTCTCAAAGGAAGACAAATTCATGAGGCAGTAGGGGTTGCACAAGAAGGCCTCCACAATCTAAAGACCACAAGATCAAAAGGAGAAATACTGAAGATTGACCTTTCAAAGGCTTTTGACAGGGTAAATTGGACTTACATTCGTCTTCTACTCACCCACTTAGGCTTTCAAGTCCCCTTTTATATAAAATGGATAATGGCCAGCATTACCTCGGTTTCCTTCACAATACTTATCAATGGGGCAACCTCCCCTTTCTTCAAGTCAGAAAGAGGACTGAGACAAGGATGTCCTCTGTCACCTTTCCTCTTCCTTCTTGTAGCAGAAGGCCTAAGTAAAGCCCTAGATGCAGCAACCAGAGCAGGGACTTTTCAAGGAATTTCAATATCATCGGGACTGAAAATCACCCACCTATTATTCGTGGACAACATCCTCATCTTCTACAATGGGAAAGTTGGAGACATTGAAATGTTGGCGAACATCCTCGTTACTTTTTGCTTAGCTACAGGTGTGATAATAAATGAGAAAAAATATACAATATCCACTTATGAATTAGACAAAGAAGAAAAGGAATTTTATCAAATACTCTTCCCTTTCACTATGCAATATATCTCACAAGGAATAAAATACTCGGGCTTTCAGCTAAAACCAAATAGCTACAGAAAAGAAGACTGGAAATGGCTGATAAAAAAAATAGAAAAAAGACTAAACAGTTGGAGCTTCAGATGGTTATCAAGAGCAAGCAGACTCACTCTGACAAAATCAGTACTAGAAGCCATCCCAGTTTATTGGATGTCATTGGCTTGGATCCCAAAAGGAATCCTAAAACAAATCAAAAATATCTGTGCACATTTCATCTAGTCAGCATCCGGAGAAAAGTACACACAACCCTAGTCAAAATGGGACAACATAGCCTTGCCAAAATCTTTAGGAGGATGGGGGCTCAAAAATATTTTTCTCTTCTCAAAGGCCCTTGCAGCAAAACCCTGCTGGAGACTCATCTCGGACACCAGCATGTGAACGCTTGTAATAGCTCAAAAATATATCTCCCTAGATACAATTGAAGATTGGATCAAAAGACCTCACAAAACTTCAACAACTGGCTCGATCATCTGGAAAGTAATGATCTCTTCATTTACAGTGGTTGGGGACAACCTTGCGTGGAAGGTGGGTAAATGAAATCATTTACGAACAGGGATTGACCCCTGGCCAGGAAGTGACACCTCCCACATTCTGTTGGAAGACCTTACTGAACAACTCCATAGATAAGGTATCTTCTTTCTGTCTCATTTAGCCAACCTCCCAACTGCAACTTATTGGAATCAAGGCTGGAAAAATGCAAATATCCTCGGATTCATTGGGCCTCAAGCAGAATCTTTGACAAACTATATAGATGCACTCAAAAGAAGCCACATCAGATTAACCAACAGAGAGGACAAACTAGTTTGGAAAAAAAATCCAACTGGTCTATACACCCCAAAAGCAATGTATATAGCATTAAACCTCCCATTACAACAACTTCCCAAATGGTGGTGGAAAATCCTTTGGAAGCAAAAGTGCCCACAAAAAGAAAAAATCTTCATGTGGGAAGCTTTAAACAATCGAATTCCAACTTGAGAGAACTTGAACAAGCGTAAAATAGAAGGCCCTGTAAGATGCACACTTTGCAAAAACTCAAATGAAACCACTCCTCATTTACTTCTCACATGTCCCTTTACAGTAAAAGTTTGGACTGAAACCTCAAAAAGTCTAAAACAGAATTTTTCATGGGCTGGAGATTCCATGGAATCCGCCTGGAAAACATGGATAGATACCCCGGGAAACAAAGCCTTCAAAGCACTCCTCCTCCTAATAAGTTGGGGAATTTGGCTAGCAAGAAACTCAAAAAATTTCAAGGAAAAAGTCACCCTCCCAGAAAATCTAGCAGCACAAAGTCTAGCAATAATTGCCCATTTTCCACATATTACTTCTACAAAAACTTTAAGGACAAGACATCAAGAGTTCATAGACACCACAAAACCTTGGGCTTATTTTGATGGTGCTGCACAAAACTGTGTTTGTGGAGGAGGAGCTAGCCTACACCTCTTAGAAAACCATTTTTTCCACTTAAAATTGGGATTGGGGAGGAGAACCAACAACTATGCAGAATTATTGTCCTTAAAGCTTCTACTTCTATTTGCAAAAGAAAAGGATCTACATCATTTACAAATTTTTGGAGACTCCGTGAATGTAATAAATTGGACAAATAAGAAACAAGTTTGCCATAACATTTTGCTATTTCCTATTCTGGAGGAAATTCACAGACTTTTGGACACTTTTGACATTGTGGCTATCTCACATGTCTGTCAAAGGAAGGCCTACAACTCTTACAAAGACATTGGCACATTACGGAAAAGAAAGGGGAAGACACAAATTCCTTCTACCACAGGTATTTTACAGATGAACGTGAACTTTCACTTTTTTGAACTCACAAAACAAAGAAACAACCGGACACTCATACATGCGACTTCTAGAATCGCTCAGATTTTTACCCAACATCAGATAATGACACTATTGAAGGCTTCAAAACTGCTCTTTATTTCTTATAAAAAGACAAACAAAAATCACAATAGTGGTGATTTTCTCTTGTATATAAAAGACTCTTATGATCATAAAACAGTACATCCAGTTATGGATGAGTTTTTGTTTATTCTCTCCTAGAAAAAGACATGAAGAAAAGGCACTCAAATGCCTACTTATCTTCAGCTATAGCACACACTTTCATAGTGTGTAGTGCTCTAGAAGCACCTACAAAATGTAATTTTGTCCTTCCCAAGGAATAAAAATTACGCTTTTTTCTTTGGAAAAAAAAGTCATAAAATTATTCGGCCCTATTTAAATCTAACAATTTAGTACTAAGACTAATAATACTAAGACTAACTATTTAATACTAACTCTCTAACCATATTCAGCCATGTCCATGTACAAGGATAGGCCTGAATTCGAGCCTATCTCTGTACATGGATAGGGCCGAATATGGCCCTGTCAACAATATAACACTATAAAATTCAAAATCTAAAATCTAAAATTCAAAATTAACTATAGAATTACCTGGACCAAATGCCCGCAGCACCAACGTCCACCTGCTACTCCAACGTCCACCCGCAACAATGACATCCACTAGCACCAAGACGTGCACCTAACCAACAAGATGTGGACCAATACCTATCATGAATCTCTATCACTAAGACGTGCACCAACACCCAACGCTATCACCTAACCAACAATTCATGAAAACTATTCTACGCGCGATGTGCGGATAATATATAAACTTGTTTTCGGCCGAAAGGTTCTTTCGGCCAAAATATCTTTCAGCTGAAAAGATGTTATCAGATGAAAAAAATATGTCTGGCTAAAATTGTACACGAAAATTGAGGGCATCGTCACGGTACCGTTCGATTTGCCATTCAAAGGTTCGGCCGAAAGAAAGTATTAGTTCAGTTGAAAAAAGGTCTCTCCGAATTTTGGAGACCTGATTCTCACAAAAGTGTTGCCCACCTTCGTGATTTTACCCTAAAGAAATTCATTCAATTGTATTGAAATACAAATTATCCTGTTAAAGTCTACTTAAACAAATTTAATTTGTATGATATGGATTAATGGACATGTGTTGATATTTGAAAAAATTAACTATTTGATGATAGATGAAGAAATTCGTTCAATTGTATTGAAATACAACTTATCCTACTAAAGTCCACTTAAACAAATTTAATTTGTATGATATGGATTAAGTATTTTTGTTGATAAAAGAAAATCAATTTTACAAGGTTAAACATCTTTCCTCACATACACACACAAGATTTCTATATCCATCAATTTTTAAAATTTTATAAAAATATAGTCTTCCCATTCATTAAACCACAATCTCACAAATTATCTAATTTATTTAAAAATATTACACATTATATTAATATGTGAGAAATCTATAATTTATAAACCTTATAAGACTCAATCCAAATCAAATATAAAGAAATTCTAGTTACATATTTCTTTTTGACATTAACATTGCATTTTTCACTCTAAACACAATCATATATATATTCCTTGAAAAAAAATGTATTTTCTATTAAGCGATAGAATGTACATTCAAAACGCGCTTTTGTGCAAATTGTTAAAGGTGCTACAAACTTGATAAAAAAATCCTTCTCTAATATATTTATGATAAAAGGATCATAAAATTTCAAAAAGACATCAAATGTTTCACAACTTAAGAAGTCTGAGTTTAGTAGAAAGCATCCTTCTGAAAATTCTTCCCATTGAATCACATTAGCATTCAGAAAAGAAAAAAAATGCCTCATTTGACTGAGAGTCGGCCTCCATGTTTTGTTCCCTAAAAATATGAGTGAAATGAATATCATTGAACTGATTGGCTATAGTTTTCAGTTTTTGACCAATCAATTGAATTTCCAGATGGGACAATTGAATTGCATATTTCAGCCAATCGATACATAATTTTGAGTCGCTGAAAATCTAAATATCAATCACCTCCTTTTTTGCCATTTTTAGAAGAGCATAGAGAGCAGATAACTCAACTATATTGTTGGTGTTCGATCTAGTATTGGATTTTCCATGAAATTAATGAGATGGTGAGAGAAATATTAAAATTACTAATCCACAAGTATTTGTATTTCCTTGGTATTCCCCATCAAAGAACCCCCAGAAGCTGTTATTATTAATGGATAGAGGTTCAAAAACTTTGGTGACTTTTGGAGCTAGTGATGCCTTATAGAATTGAAGCAGGGCAAGAACCTATTGAGAAACTTTGATAGAAGGAAATACTTTGGTCTAAAAAAGGCTAGCATTTCGAGCCAACCACAGACCCCAAGAAACTAGAATGGGGAGGACTTTCCACATGTATAACCTTGGGTTTGTACATAAATATTTTAAGCACTCTTGAATATTTTCCTTAGACCAAAGAAATGTGGTCCCTAAGTTTTACTCCACTTCTTTCCAAACCTACTTAGAAAAGTCGCATTCCAAAAATATATGAATGTTGGATTCCTCAACATTTTTACAAAGGTAATAGATCCCTGACCCATGTTGACTGCATTTTTGTAGCAGATCCCATGTGAGGGCTCTTCCTTTGAGAATTAGCCAACAGAAAAGGATTGCTTTTGGAGGCCCTTTGATCTTCCAAAGTTGAGTATACCACTAGAGAATAACTTCATCCCCCTCGATTCATCATTGAATGATATCCCAGTTTTATTGAATATTTCCCACTAGGCAGATGGAAGACCCAAGCTAGTTCAACATTTGTATCCAACAAGTGGATGTACATTCTATATAGTTTTGATGTGCAACCATACCAAAATTGTGACCAATTGTGTTCTAAATTCAAATCCATGGAAGAGAACCAGTTTTGGGCCCAAATGATTGATGTCTATATATTAGCAATCTAGTTCAGGATACAAAATCCTTTCAAATGTAAGATGAGTTTTAAATCTTCTACCAAGAACACTCTTTCTCCACATACAACTATTACATCTGATCCTGTTCTCACATGAGTTCCATTGTCGACCTTACATGTTAGGTACTTACCAATCACTGTAAATTCTTGCCATAATGCCCTCCATTGTGTTGAAGTATTTGGAATGTTCTTGTTTATTTGGCGGATCCAATCCACTATCGAGAGTGGGGTAATGAATTTGACAATTAGAATATGACTCCAGAGGCTCTCTTGCATTAGGAAGACCCATAGGGTCTTAGATGCCAATGCCTGTCCAAACATAACCCTATCCTTTAATCCCCGTCCTCCCAAAGCTTTGGGTTTATATAACCTTTTCCAATTTGCAAGATGCAACCCTTTGTATTCCAAGCTACCTTTCCAAAGGTAATTGAATCAGATTTTTCAGATCTAGGTAAGGATGCCTTTTGGGATCAAGGTCAATAGATGCCAGAAGATATGAATTGTCTCCAAAACTGATTTGATAAGTACTAATCTGCCTCCCCTAGAGATCTAATGATTACACCATAGATTAACTTTGCACTCCACTTTTAAGATCCACCACGACCAATATGCAACCCCATATTTATTTGGCTTGATTATAAAGCCAAGATATTTTAGGCCATCCTCAACCACTTTGAGCTCAAATGGAAATGGGGAGGAGAATAATTCTCGATACTCTTCCTTGACAGTAGGTAGGTAGATAGTTTATTTCCTTTCATTTACAGACATCCCCATCATTGCACTAAACAGAGTTAGAATATTATTTAAAACTAGACAATGTGCAGTAGCACATCGACAAAAAATTAATACATCATCGACAAATAAAAGTTTACACCTTGGAAGGACCGTTTCCTTATTGCTTCAATCATAATTGGACTGAGGTCTTCCATTACCAAGAGGAATAAGTAAGGAGATAATGGGTAGCCTTGTCAGAGCCCTCGACCAAATCTGAAGAGGGATGAACCTGCACCATTGATTAATATTGCAAAGAATGTTGAAGTTACACATGCCATGATCCATTTGACGATCTGCAACTCGAACCCAATATGCAACAACAAGAGTCGAATATACAACCAAGAGACTCTATCAAAAGCTTTTTATAAATCAATTTTAAAAACTGCCACCTCTTTCCTTTGTGTTTTGATGGAGTGGATGCCCACCTCTGCTGCTCCAATAGCTTCGAGAATGAGTCTGTCTTTCAAAAAGCCAATTTTTTCTTGTGATATGTAGTTTGACATATGGGTATTTAGTCTCATTTCTATGCTCTTGGAATGAATTTTATATAGACTGTTACAGAGCACAATGGGTTTGAAGTCATCATAGGAAGAGGGATAATTTGACTTTGGTATCAATGCTAAGAAGGTGGCATTGATGCTTAATTTTAGATTTCCCTCTATTCTAATTTCTTCCATAATTCCAAGTAGGTCCTTTCCCACACAATAAAAAAAATCTCTATAAAAGTTAGTTGTCCAACCATCGGGTTCTAGACTTTTGTCCTTTTAAAAGGATTCCAGGACACTGTTGAGCTCCTCCTTGGTGATTTCTTTGAAGAAATCCTAATTGTCAATCTATTTGACCATCCTCGGGAACAAGGATAATAGTTTCAACCTGATCCAGGTGGATATCGGTGGCCACCCACCTATTCCAACTGGCTCAAAACAATCTTCTGGCAATTTACTATTTTTAGCCATTTTTCGGTTCCTAAACTTATGGGGCCATTTTGAGGGCCTAAATGATTTTTTTTGGCATATATCACCTCATTAATAACCAAAGGCTCTGATTGATCCCCAAAAATGAATCTCCTCGACGATACCTTTCCAACGAGCTATAGTGCACCCCAAATGGAGATCGTATGCCAAAGTTACGCCCTCGGGAAGTTGATACACCAAACTACCCAAAACTGGGTCCACAAAATAGTTGGATTTTGATCTTCCGGGGTTAGGGTTTTGGATTTTATTTATGTTAAAAAGGACTTGGAGCCTCATTGTAAAAATCATATTCTTGCGAATGTGAGTAGCCCTCACATCTCTTCTTAGAGATAAGTTGCCACCATTCTAGCGAGTCTTTCACTATGTATTTCTACAATTTTGTACATTTCGCTCATTAATAGAAATTGTGTATTACTGTAACTTTGTGTTTATGGTTGCATCTCTGATATATTTCTATTATCTTATTGGATATCTGAGATATCTCTGTACATTTATTTATTATATCTCCGCTCTCATTTCGTGCCGAAAATAATCTGGATCACAACATGTCTCCAACATTTTCATTTTTATCTTCTACAAGCATGTATTTGAAGTGTGTCACCCCCATGCCAACTAACTCAACAAATCCCATTTTATTGTTCCCAAGGTCGTCCTCTAGTTCCCAGATAGAGTTGTAATTTTTTCTGTTGTTTGCGAATTTATGAAAGAATTTTGATTTTTGGTCTCTCGCATCTAGCCAAAGCGCTCGACTCTTAAGATGCCAAGTCTGTTCATTCTCAAGAAAGATAGAATGTCATTTGGATTATAGAGATTTGCATCAGTCCTTTACATCTGTGGACACCGACGGGTTCCCTATTTCCAACATATAGATCTATTCCAATTCCTTTTTGACCAAATTTAATTATATTGCATTTGCTTTCCTACGCTTCCTAGCCCATATCGAGGCCTCCTTTTTTAATGACTGAAGGTTCTAAATAAAATTCTCATTGGATGATAATCCTCTGTCCACATGGAAAGGGGTCTAGGACGAATATACCAATTTTTTTAATTCCTCTATGCTAGCCCAGATAGAATTGTATTTGAAGGGTGATCCCGACTTCTCATCTGAGCGACAAAGTTCTAAAAAAATGGGCCAATGGTCTGAGCAACGAATTGGACCCACCCACGAGTGATAATTGGCCATTGCCTGTAGTAGATTTTCATTGAATAAAAAAAATTCAAGGCGTTTATGAATACCATCATCCCCACCTCAATTTTTATACTAGGTTGGTCTCAACACATTTGGTTCCACATCGACCAACCTGCAAGTTTGAATTTCTCCAGAAAGTAATTTGACCATTTATCCTCCCACCCTAGCATGCCCCAAACTTCATCCTTGTTCATCATGAAATATAGGTCCCTCTGATGATTAAATTGTCGTAAAAAAATAAGACTGTCTACAAATAATTTATCCTAGAACACCTCTTTTGCAGAGTATGGTCCATAAGCATTGAGGATTAGCAGTCGACGTTTCAATTCATTGTTGTAAATTTATGAAAAAAAGGCTAGAGGCAATGGATATGGAGTTTGTGAGTTTTACTTTAGGAGAGAGACTCGTTATTAATCCATTAGAAAGACCAGTAGAGTATGAGTCGATAAATCTTCGACAGAGAAATAAACGTTCAAGGTCAAAGAGAAAGGAATCTAAACAACCCATGGATTTTTGAATGAATAAAATATCTAGTTTGGACTCATCACAGAGCCTATGAAGGGATAATTTTTTTGCTTTCCCTCCTAAGACACACACATTGACTGATACAATGATCATGGGGAACCCTTCCTTGAGGTCATCCCTGTTGTAAGGACCCTAGTGATGAGTTTTTTCCTCCCTTGATAGACCTCTCTGGATGCACAGTTTTGTGCATGTTTTATAGCCAATTTATGACCAACTTTCAGCTAAGGTAAGTCTTTTTTGACATATGCTCCTAGTCCCCCAATAAAGATACAACCATGGGCATGAGTATGGATAAGATATGGTTCTATCCCTTAAGAGAGGGAATGAGGTTATGAATGAGTATCATCGATCCCAAGGAGGAGGGTTGCTTTCAAATAAAAAAAATTGCGAGAAGGAAAAATGGCACCCACATTTACAGTCAATTTCTAAATAACAATCGCGACAGAGTTGGCTTGGCTAGTGGGAGAGATGGTCACCACCCCCACCCTATCAATAACATTATTAACATACTTTGAACGAATGCATGTTGGGACAATAGGGATAACAAAGAGTGACTTACTGACAACTAGTAGATATGGTGCACACTAGGCCCATAATGCTTCTAGATTGTTTTGTTGCATGGTAGTGAGTCCAATATCCTTCGTCAATTTGTCCAGCACGGTGGACACCTCAACACCAGTAATGGTTGAGTTAGATGCAAAGCTAGGATTTTCTACTTGTACTTTTGGTGGGGGCTTGTCTTGATTCTCCACCAAGGCCCCACCTGGAACCTTACGAGGACTAACTAGAGAATGTTGTGTAGATGGCCACATGAAGGCCTCGACCTCTGAAAACTCAGTTCAAATTCTACATTTAGATGACCTACTCGATGACAATGAGAGCATCAAAAGGGAAGATGCATGTAATCCAACTGTTGAGTGTACTTTTTATCCCCTAAAACAATATCCATAGATTCGTAGAGACCAAGCCTTGGATCGATGTCCATGAGAAATTGAGCTACAAAATGATAGTTTGAGGAATTGTACCTTTTGTCCACTATTATGAAAGTGCCCAACACCTCTCTAATGGATTTTAGGCCCTTGTATGACCAGAATTCGATGGGGAGATTGGGAATTTTTATCCAAATCAGAAGACTGGATATTTTTTCCTCTCTAGCATCGAATAAGGGATGCCTTGGTTTAGAGAAAAATAAATGTTGATCCCAATACCACTGGCCCGCTAAGATAGTATTCGCATATGACTTGGATCTAAATATCACCCCCATACAACCTCTAGAAAGTAGATGGAAAATAGGAATGTATCCTAGGGACAACCTCCATTCTTTTTCCATCCAGGTAGTTATTGTTCTTTGAGCCATTCTTTTGCCCACAAATTTGCCAATGATAGCATGACCAACTAAATATACTATTTGGGCAATTTTTAAGTCCTCCCCGACTACCAAAGCAACTTTTCCTCTCTGAGATTTAA
>ML800134.1:73701-89321 GCA_009831015.1 Picea engelmannii
TACCAAGCCAACTCCCAAACAATGCACCACCAAATGTCATACAAATCACCGATATCAAGTGCCAAGACAAGTATATTACAAAGTATGTCTTAAGTGACATTACTCTAGAATTGGAGATAATGTCTACACTAATGGCAAGACATAAGACAACTCTCTCATTTTTTTATGTCCAACGAGATTTGTTTTAATCATGACGTTGGCCATTTGCTTTTCTTCTTGGATAGATATTAATTTACACAAGTAGTGTGACTTAGTAAGGTTAATGTGGTGTAATTGCATTGTAAAAGATGAAGCGTTAGCATGGGTAATGAATTAAAAAGATGAAAGTGTACATATAGATGGGTCTGATGTTATGGGGATAATGTCACAAGTCACTTAACCCAATGCCACTTGCCTCAAGTTTGGTCACAAGTCACTTAGCCCGGGCTTCTGAGTTTGGTCATTGAGTTCACCAAATGTTAAAACTATGGGTTTCAATCATTAAGCCCACCACTCTAAGTCATTGACATCATGTACTACCAAACACCTTAGTCATCGCACAAGTCACGGAGCCCAAGTACCAAAACCCACCATTAGAGCTCATAAGGGGCACAAACTGTGCACAACTGTGGAAAGAGAGCCCAAAATGGAGCATTATGTGCACAACATGTCAATCAAATTGGGTTGTTTGGGGGTTTAATAATTAATTTACATTGTATTTAAAACACAATATTTAGTTTCCAATTTTATAAGGACTTAAGGAGGTAAGTAAGAGTAATTGGCAGGTACCTCGCAGTACTAGCATAGCTAGCAAGGAAAGGGAGTTAGCAACTTACCCGAACAAGTTACCAAGCTTATAGGCTTTCGACCCCAACCTTTATCCACTTACCCTAAAGAGAGTAATGTTCGTTTACAGACAAGTAAAAAAAATCTTACGCCTAACCCTATGTTTGCAAGTATAAGTTGAGTGAATGTGGAATGCCTTAAAATCTTCTCTGATAAGCATTGGTTCGATGCAGATTCAGTTATTCAAGATGGTTAGGACTCAGGGAAATCGAGGCTAAGGGACATCATCGCAAGGACTGCCAAAGCCGGCGCTGCCACCACCATCGCCTGAATTAGCTCTTATTTTGCGCTCTTTAGAGGCTATTAATGAGACATTAAAGGGACGCCAGTTAGATGATGTTGAAGTGGAACCCCCACCATCTGGAGTGGGTAACCCTGAAGCGGTGAGGGACTCAGAGGGAGGGCCTCCACCAGGGGACATCACTAGAGAACTACAAAAGATCAAACTCCTAGAGTTTGTTGGGGGTCGTGCAAGTGAACGTGCGGAGGCATGGTTGGAAGGAATGACACGATATTTCGCCTTAAGAGATTATGCTTCCACATCAAAGGAGAAAATAACGATCTTTCATTTGAGGGATAGTGTCTTGAACTGGTGGGGTAACCTGGAGAGGCAGTTGCATCTTACCCCAGACACCATCTCATGGGATCTTTTTGAAGAAAGGTTCCAGAGGAAATATTTTCATGCGTACTACGAAGAACAATAGGTAGGAGCATTTCATGCTCTAGTTCAGGGAAACGGGACCGTGGAAGAGTACGAGATCAGGTTCATGGAGTTAGTAAAATATGTCTCATACATGGATATTGATCAACGACAGGTAGAAAGTTTTGTGTACAGGTTAAACCCTAAGATAAGGGCCATGGTATGGATGTGGAAACCATCGTCAGTTGTTGAAGTAGTTGAAAATGCTTGTTACGTGGAGAAACATATGAGATTAAACGGAAGTATGAGATCAACCATTCCACAACATCCTGGATTCGTGGGGAAGGCCCCTAGGACCTTCTCCAGAGGAGAAAGCTCTAGGCCACCTCCTTATGGCAATAAAGTCGCTCCTAGAGAAGTTACATTAGGTGTTTCAATGGCAGCGAGTGCAACATCCCACTCATCACCAACGACGTAGGCAGGTCCACGACCTTCTCAGAGAGCAACAAGTAGAGGTAGGGGTTCTAGGGGAAGGAACTCATTTCAGAGACCGTCACACGGAAGTGCGTAGGTTCCATCTCGTGTTACTTGTTGGGGGTGTGGAGGACCCCGTTACCAACGTGACTTCCTAGAGTCACAAACAGGATTTGTGCATAGAGAAGGAAAGGCCCTGATGAGAAGAGCGAGTAATAGCCATCAGATTTATGCAGCGGTCAATAACCTCCAGGTAGAGCATCAATCCACTATGGTGGAGTCATCATGTGTACTAAACCATGTCAATGTTAGGATTTTATTTGATTCTAGTGCTACAGATAGTGTCAATTCACCTTGTGCATTAGAAAAGTGTGGGTTGGCAGCCTACGAGCACGATGACTTTAAACAAGTTGAGAGGGCTTCGAGGGAAAAACAAGCTATAGGACCTAGCGTTGATAATTGTCTAGTAGACATGGGAGTGTGTACTACTAGGTTGAAGGTGTACATCACTGCTCTCGGGACATATGACCTAATCATCATAATGGATTGGTTAGAATCCCATCGAGCTATGGTAGATTGTTTCACAAAAAGGGTGTTTTATATTGGCGATGAAGGAAGGTTAGTAGAGATCCACGGTGTACGAAGGAAGGTGTCTCTATGCTTTATCTCAGCCATGAAGGTTAAATGTTGCATGAGGCAAGGTTTTCAATTATATGTAGTGGAAGCAGTCAATGAAGGGAAATGACCCTCCTTGGATCAGTATCCTGTATTGTCAGAGTTTAATGATTTTTTTCCAAAAGAGTTACCAAGGTTACCTCATGAGAGGGAGCTTGATTTTACCATTGAGCTAAAACCGGGTACGGAGCCAATTTCCAAGACATCGTATAGGATGACGATACCAAAACTTTGTGAGTTGCAGATGCAGTTGAAGGAACTACTTGACTTAGGACTAATAAGGTCTAGTGTCTCACCTTGGGTTGCACCAGCAATTTTTGTCAAGAAGAAGGATGGTTCCTTATGATTGTGTATAGATTATAGGGACTTAAATCGTGCTACAGTGAAAAATAGGTACTCAATGCCACAGATAGATGATCTCTTTGATCAGATGAAAGGAGCAACAGTCTTCTCAAAAATTGATCTGCGATCAGGGTATCACCAGTTAAGGATTAACGAAGGCGATATTCCTAAAACTGTCTTTCGAACTCGTTTTGGGAATTATGAATTCATTGTAGTACCTTTTGGTTTGACCAATGCACCAACAGTATTCATGAGTCTCATGAATGGTGTATTTCGAAAGTACTTAGACCACTTTGTACAAGTCTTTTTGGATGATATCCTCATCTATTCCAAGAATGAAAGAGAACATGAGGAGCACTTGCGAGTGGTCTTGTCGTGACTTAGAGAGAACAACTTATATGGCAACTTGTCGAAGTGTTATTTCTTCCAGAAAGAAATTCACTATTTAGGTCATATCATTTCTGGTGAAGGAATCTTTATGGACCCATAAAATGTAAAGGCCATTATGGAATGGCCTGTGCCGAAAAATGCTCATGAGGTAAGAAGCTTCATGGAGCTAGCGGGATATTATTAGAGGTTTGTGGAAGGGTTCTCTAAAATAGCGAAACCCATCACCACTTTGCAGCACAAGGGGGTCAGGTATGAATGGACAGAAGAATGCGATATTACATTCATCGAGCTTAAGAGGCTACTAACTAGTGCACCAATTCTACGAGTGCCAGATATGGAAAAAAACTTCATAGTCTACACAGATGCCTTGAAGCAAGGATTGGGAGCCGTGCTAATGCAAGATGGGGGAATGATAACGTATGCATCAAGAAAGTTGAAGCAACATGAGGAGATTTATGCTACTCACGATTTAGAGTTGGCAGCTGTAATTCTAGCTCTGAAACTTTGGAGGCACTATCTAGTGGGCCAAAAATTTGAGCTCAAAACAGACCATGAAAGCTTAAAGCATCTCTTCACTCAAAGGGATCTCAATGCCAGGTAGAGGTGATGGAGTGAGTTTATGAGTGAGTACGATTTTGGAATTTTGTACATCAAGGGAAAGGAGAATGTGGTCACAAATGCCTTGATCATGAGACCACATGTTTTCTCTTTGGTACCCTTAAAAGTTAATCCGAGGGAGTGTGTGTTGGGACAACTTCTTGGAGATAGTTGGTTTTTAAAGGTTACTTCAACCATCCAGAGTGGGATGCAAGTAGATCAAAAGTATGAAGGATATAGCCTGGAAGCAGATGGATTGTTAAGATATCAGGGAAGTATGTACATCCCCAAAGGTGGGGATATTCAAAGCATCATACTCAAGGAAGCCCATAGAGCAATTTATTGTGCACATCCGGGTGTGAAGAAAATGTACGTGGATATGAAGAAGTTGTTCTTCTGGGTAGGCATGAAGCATGATGTAGTCCATTTCATCACCAAGTGCCTAGAGTGTCAACAAGTGAAGGTTGACCACCACCACCTGACATGTCTCCTACAACTACATGATGTTCCTATGTCCAAGTGGGAAGTCATTTCTATGGATTTTGTTGTGGAATTTCTACTCACATCGCATAGACACAATGCCATTCTTGTGATAGTTGATAAGTTGACCAATAGTGCTCATTTTATTCTGGTTAGAGACACTTATGATGTCACTAATGTGGCACGTGTGTTTATAAGTGAAGTCATCCATTTTCACGGGTTATCCAAGAAGATCATTTCAGATAGGGACTCACAACTCACTTCTAGGTTTTGGACAAGTTTGCATTCAACGTTGGGAACTCAGTTGAACTTGAGCACAACATATCATCCTGAAACAGATGGGAAAACTAAGAGAGTAAATCAGGTTATGGAAGACATGCTTAGGATGTATGTTATGCATAATCAAATCCATTGGGAGAGGTACCTACCTTTGGTAGAGTTCGCCTACAATAACAATTTTCATAGCTCCATTGGAATGCCACCCTATGAAGCTATGTATGGAAGGCCATGTAGGACACCATTGAGTTGGGAAAGGTTAGAAGACCGAGTGACAATTGGGCTATAATTGATTCAAGAGATGGAGGAACAGGTGACTCAGATTAGACAACGACTAAAGGAAGCACAAGAAAGGTAGAAACGTTATGTTAATGCACATAGGACTGACCGAAGTTATAAAGTGGGAGATCAATTTTTCATTCATATCAGGCCTAATAAAAGTACCATTCGGTTTGGGAAGGAGACAAAGTTGTCGCCTTGATTTATAGGACTGTTCAAAATCTAAGAGAGAATTGGATCCGTTGCCTATCGTCTCATACTTCCACCCCACTTGCATAAAACTCATAATGTTTTTCATGTATATGTTCTACGCCATTATGTTGTTGACAAATCTCATAAATTGAATTGGAAGGAATTGCAAGTATCAGACGCAGGAACCCTCATGGTCGAACCGTTATGCATATTGGAACGTAGGGTTCGACAGCTCAGGAATCGTCTGGTAGACCAAGTTAAGGTCTAGTGGGACAAGTATAGCCTAGGATTTGCTAATTGGGAGGATGTCGAGACCTTACAACGAGATCATCCCTCACTTTTTTTACCACCTCGGGAATATGTTTTCCCGAAAGTTGGGTGTATGAATGCCACCTTTTGACTTAGACAACTAGAATTACTTAAGGCCTAATCATCTTTATTTTCTATTCACTTTGAAACTATTAATGATACACTTGAACTTTTAAGACATATGAACCTATGTGAATGTCAATTCTATGAATGTTTAACATTATTTGAATTATGATGGATATTATGCAATCTATTTCTAACTTGAAAATTTTGACATTTAAATTTGTTGGTACGTGGATACTAGATTGAGATTATGATTAAATGCATTTACATGATGATAATGCATGGATATGTATGGGTTTGTGTTATAGACTAATCTGCAGGTCAATAGGCTATGAAATAGCCAGAGGATAATGATGATAAAAGGTTGATGTCGTGAACATCGACCAGGAAACATTATGGTATGAATCTTGTATGTGAAATTATATTCGTTCAAATGCATTGCTATGATGTGTGGACAAGTGCAGGTTTATCAGGTGGCGAGACTGCCTAAAACTGAATACGATAACAAAATTCCCACCAACACAGTGCCATTGTATGTTCCATGGTAGGGTGTTGACCCTAGTTCTATTAGGAGGGGTGGAGTTATTTCCCATCGTGTATCCTCTGAAGCCTTGAGTCATGGGAGGACGGTGTTAGCTCACGCTCCCCTAGACATGTGATGATGATTGTCAGATGCCTACTAAAGAAGCTTGGTCAAGAGAGTTGACACTTCCGCTTATGGTTTCTATCTGGAGTTAGGTCAATATAGTTGACGCTCCAAGATAGTCTGGCAGATGAAGAATAGGGATGAAAGATGGAAGTAGGTTAGGGAGGAAGGATGACTAGAAGTAGTTGAGAGTGTGTGGAGCTTTCTCCTTATGGTAGAATTTCTTGATTTCCTCATATATATATATATATATATATATGTTTATATTTGCTTAACTGAACTACAATTATCTAAGTGAATGTTGCTTGTGCTAAATTATTATAATTGAGGGATTTCGTAAACATTTAATTGGTCTACTATCTTTTATGAAATGCATGGTCTTGTTGATTGGATTGGACGCATGTAAGAATTATTTTAGGAGTGATGATTATTGTCATTAGTGCATGTGTGAGTCTTGTATGTGCTAGCTACACATGCATGCCTTGCACATGTGCACTAGTATATATAAGTGTTTTAAATTGATGATGTTGTTTATTTGATGTGGATGTATGAATCGTGTGTCGTTACGCTTGTATTGTAAAGTACTCTAACTTCGGGACGAAGTTTCTTGAAGGGTGGGTGTATGTAATAACCCAAATTGATTAATTTTTATCATAGTTTTAATTTAAATTTAATTAATTATTAAAATATATTAAATTAGTCTTTTATTATTTTATTATTAAAAGGTGGGTGAAGTAATTAATGGGGGGATAAGGTTGTTGGGGAATTAATGAGGGGGATTTGAGATAGGAGGATAAGGAAGAAGGGGAGGACTTGGAAGGGGGATATGATTTTGGCTGAAAGATAGAGAAGGGGAGAAAATTGGAGGAACAATTGTTTTGGGGAACTCTCACAGGGCACTGTTGTTGTTGGGAACTTTGGGCTAGGGGGCCAGGAAACCACAAGGATTCCTAGAGATAGGGAGCCGTAGAGGTTGTTCCTAGTTGGTTGGGAGGTTAATATTTAGTTGGACAGTTTGGGCAAGCACAAGAACAAGTGAACCAGGGGATGAATCAACCAAATTTGCAGGTGGAGTTATGTATTTTACCAGTTGGTCTGTCATTCTTATGTTGTTGTTATTATGCTATTATCATTAATATGCTATTATGCTCTTGTTATTATGTTGTTGTTGCTGTTGTCATTATGCTCTTATCATTAATATGTTGTTGTTGTTTATTCCTGGTATAAGAAAATAATGAAAGAAATTATAAACTAAATTCAGTCATTTCAGTAGGAGATTTTAGAAAACATTTTTTTTTTTTGAGTCCTGAAAAGTAGTTTGGCTTTACACGACTTTCCAAGTAGAGATATTTCATTCAAATATGAGACTATCTCCAGAAATACACAGTAAATTCACAATTAGGTATTCATGTCCAAAACTCACCATGCAAAGCATTCAACTATACACATACCCAATTCAATTGACAAAGATAGCTAAATTATTTATCTATAAATTGGGAGATGCTGGAAACTACTGAAGGGCGTGCTGCTCTCCACCCAACCATAGGCAAAGTTGCACAATTCACTGCTACAACCAGCCACCCCTGAGCCAGGATACGATGCCACAAGAGGATAACTAGTTTTTCAACAATTTTTTAGGAAGTATCTATCACTTCTGCACTTCTCTTTTCCTTGAACCAGAGAGTTCTACTTCCCTCTGCTCTAGTGTTTAGGTTTTTCCCTTCTCCCTCATCGGTCTATCTTTGCTTCCCCCTCTTATTGTTCTCTGTACCTTTCTTTTGCGTGTATTCTTCTCCAAGACCTCATGGGTTGTGTTAGAAACTTCCCGATGGGGACTTCTACCCATCCTTCATTGATTCTCGAAGGAGACTACCCAACTACTAGCATGACTGGTAATCAAATCTCTGGGGTTGAGGATAGTTCAAGGTCTGCATTGTTTTAAATTGACAGGGCACTGCATGGAAAGGTCATTTCAACTAGTAATAGATTCCCTCTTGCACCATTCCTCTCATGACATCGTAACTTGTGAAGGCCATCCCTTCAACAATAGTTCAACATCTCCATGTTCCATTAATAACCAAATATTTACATTACATAATTTATCAAAGGTCCATTGTCTTTCAATAATCACATAACATGCATGTCTCTAGTTTTGGTCATGATAATAGTTATAATTACAGACTGGGGGAAACATGGGTGTTACAATAAGAGACTCCATCACTATCAAGGTTTGAACATACAAATTTATATGGGGTGCTCTATCCCAACCACTAAATCATAACTCTACCAGCATAGATCCATCATAACCCTGGATTTATCAAGCGTTGAGAGGGATCAAATCTCACGAGGTGCAAACCTTTAACCTTTCCTCAAATTTTGCACTCTAAAAAAGGTTTGCACCTCGAGAAATTTGATCCTCTCGGCTCTTGATAAATCCAGGGTTAAGATGGATCTATGCTAGTTTAAGGCGCTGTCTAAGTGTTCTACATTTTGGCCTTTTTTGTCGGAACTTGGACACTCAGATTATATAGAATTAACCACTCAAATTTGGAGATCCAACAATTTTTCGCACCATTTTGAGCAAAATTAATTAGAAAATATCCGCAGAAAAGGGCCAAAACTTAAAACATTTAGACTACGACCCAGTTTAATACATTAATATTAAAATATTAAAAATAGTAATATATTTTATAATATATTAGACCTCCTTAACCACTACATTTTTTTTTATGATGTATTAATTGAAGTTAGGGCAAATCTAAATGAAGAAATTCAAACCAATATATTTTTTAATATATTAATATATTTTATAATATATTTATATTATAAAATATTAAGAACATGTGATTTATCATTGAAAGTTACATGTTCAAATCCAGAGGAGAGTATGGTATGGACACCTCTGGAAGGGATCCCTTGTCCCAAAAATAAAGGGGTCTCATACACCAATTCTGTTGCAATGACCTTAAAAATACATTATTATATATATTAAAAAATAATTATATACCAAACTAAAGTAATTATTACTACTTCCATATATTAAGTTACTTTATTTATATTTTTATTATTATTATTTTTAATTGATCACTTTATTATTATAATTATAACATAACACTTACGTCTCAACATCTCCCTTATATTAAACTCGAAAAATACTTCTCTATACAAAAATGTAACAATAAAAAATGTGATCTCACTCAAAATTTACCAATATTAATTCATAATGTAACAATCTTAGGACCAATATTGGTTCATAATATAACGATCTTAGGATAAAACTTGTATGCATCATAATTTTTTAATTAAAAACAAGTTTAAAAAGATTAATAAATTAAATTCAATGAGTTAATTTAATTGGTTTAAATATACTATTTCATGATAAATTTCACTTTAAAATTTATATATTGTATATTGTTTTAATGTCCAAATTCCATGAAACCTTTTTCGTTACCACCTAAATATAGTTCGAAAATAAAAAAAATTTCATTTAAAAAATACATAAAAATAATAATAATTTAATTTAAATTAAAACTCAGTAAAAACCGAAAAAAGCTACAAATCGAGATTTAAGACCCCTATTTATGGAAAGACATCTTCCACGTAGCAATTTAACTTCTTAATTTACGGAGACTCTATTTACAAAATTCAAACATACAAATGGTTGAAAAAATATCTAAATATATAATGTGGATCCCACAAATATCAAAGATGTGTCAAGGACTTGAGCACGGTTTGTTCAAATGCTTTCGTGGAAGAAATGCAAAGAGTGTGTCGGTGTGGGGATGTGAGCGTGGTGGACTCGGTAAAAACGGACTCCAAATATTATTAAAGGTAATTTAACGGCCAAGACTGGGGAACATACACACCCTTTTCTTGGATGCCTGTGTGAGGAGTATCTTTAAAAGGATTCTACTGAGCCTATCGGTCTCTGCTGGGGTTGAAGCCCTTTTTTCCCTTCTGTTTCTTGCAGATCTGCGGTGGGTGTCACGTTTCTGCCCGAAATTCTATGTGGGCGTTGAGATATCAGTGTTTTGCTGATACCCACTACGGGTTTTTCCTGCATTGGTGAAAAGGTAAGCAGAACACAACTGATCTCCTTCGGCATTTGTGAATGTTTTTCTTTGGTTTTCCGGGGTTCCTCCCGATTGGAATTTTAGTGACCTTATCTCCTTCTGCATCTGTGAATCGTTTTATTGTTTTTCTGGGGTCCATTTTCTGATTGAAATTCGAAAACCCAAGTGATTTTCTTCAGCATTTGTGGATCGTTTTGTGTGTTTTCTGGGGTTCCTTCTGATTGAAATTTGAAAACCCAATTTCTTCAGCATTTGAGATTGTCTTTTGTTTTACAGGGTCCACCCTGATTGAAATTTGAAGGCCCCGTATCATCAATAGCAGAACAAAATCGTGTTTTTGAATTTTTATTTGTTTTGGGTTCAAGATGGGGATGGGATCAGGCAAAGGCGGGGCTTCTGTGAATGACAATGTTCTGAAAAAGATCGTGCTGAGCTACACCTATGTGAGCATCTGGATCTTTCTGAGCTTCAGTGTGATTGTGTTCAACAAGTACATCCTTGACAGGAAGATGTACAACTGGCCCTTCCCCATTAGCCTGACCATGATCCACATGGCATTCTGTTCATTCCTCGCCGTATTGTTGGTGAGAGTCCTGAAACTTGTTGAGCCAATTGGGATGACAAGGGAGGTCTACCTGTCCTCAGTTGTGCCCATCGGAGCCCTGTACTCACTCAGCCTCTGGTTCTCCAATTCAGCTTACATTTATCTATCGGTCTCCTTCATCCAGATGCTAAAGGCCCTCATGCCTGTGGCCGTGTATTCCATTGGAGTTTCCCTGAAGAAAGAGCCCTTCAAGTCCAATACCATGGCGAACATGATTGGCATATCAGTTGGTGTGGCCATTGCAGCATATGGGGAGGCCAAGTTTGATTCATGGGGTGTGTTGCTTCAGTTGGGTGCAGTTGCGTTTGAGGCTACACGGTTGGTATTGATCCAGATCTTGCTTACGTCAAAGGGAATCACTTTGAATCCCATTACCTCATTGTATTATGTTGCCCCATGCTGCCTACTGTTCTTGACTGTCCCCTGGTTGTTTGTTGAGTTTCCAGTGCTCAAGGAAAGTTCAACCTTCCATTTGGATTATTTCATCTTTGGCACAAACTCCGTCTGTGCCTTTGCCCTTAACCTTGCAGTTTTCCTTTTGATCGGAAAGACTTCAGCTTTGACGATGAATGTTGCTGGTGTTGTCAAGGATTGGCTTCTCATTGCATTCTCATGGTCGATTATCAAGGACACAGTGACACCGGTCAATTTGCTAGGCTACGGGCTTGCCTTTTTGGGTGTTTGTTACTATAATCATTCCAAATTACAGGCTTTGAAATTGAAGGAGGCTCAAAAGAAGAGTGCCCCAGCAGATGAAGAGGCTGGTTTGTTAATGGAGCAGAGACCAGAGCGGGACGGAGAGAATTTAACAGGGAAGAGTGATGCTCATGCGTAAAAGTTTGGTAGGAGTTAAATAGTTTTTACTCTTTTAGAACAATGACCTATGGCTCGAGAAAGCACATGAACGCGGATCTATTCTGTCAAAGCCACCTGTAGTGAAATTTGGGTTAAAATTTTATTGTATTCATTTTTCAGTGCTAGTCATTGCCATGGGTGTTCAGAATTAGGTCTAGATTTGATATTTTAAGTCAGCAGAGCTGAACCAGAGGAAGATTTAGAATGTCTGATTTATTTCTATTATATTTAGACTGATGTTTTCATTCAAATCTAAGAATGTTTTGTTCAAATCTAAGAATGTTTTGTTTCAGCATGTCGTACTATTTTTGCTTGCTATTCAGTTTAATCTTTTTCATTCAAATGTTAATTTGTTTTGTTTGGATAAACTGTAGTACTCTTGTGCATGATTCAATATAGATAGATGGATATTACTAGGGATTCGATTTGATGATGGATGCACTCTGTACTTTGTTTTGCCTGGTAATAGTTGTCAATGATCTCAATATAAGCTCGAACTAAAGAGTGTTTTCAGGTATCCCATATATTCGTCTATAAAATTGAAGTACTAGAGACTGTTTTCAGGTATCCCATATATTCGTCTGTAAAATTGAAGTTTGTGCATAACTTTTCTAGAGTTTTGAGGTTTAAGTCAGCAGGTCTAAAGCACAGGAAGATCAAGAATGTCTTGTTTGTTTCTATTAAGTCTAGACTGATATTTTCATTCAAATCTAAGCATGTTTTGTTTCAGTATGTTGTACTACTTTAGCTTGTAATTCAGTTTAATCTTTTTTGTTCAAATTTTAATACGTTTTGTTTGGATATACTGTACTACTCATGCACATAACCCAATAAGGATAGATGTATATTATCGGGGATTCAATTTGATGATGGATGTATTCTGTACTTTGTTTTTCCTTGGAACAGTTGTTTATTGATCTCAATACAAGCTTCAACTATAGAGTTTTTTCAGGTATCCATATATTCAACTATAACATTGAAGTTGGTGCATAACTGTTAGTGGTTTTTTCTTCACTTCTAACAATTGCGAAGATACAAAATGGAAAAAGAGCCTCATTATGTTCAGATTTCTATCCAGTCTTGCATATGCAAATATTTTGTTTGCTCTTATTGCATTTTACGTTAGGATGATGCAATGTTTCACATTAGGTATTATCTGCCCCTAGAAAATGCTTTACATTCTCAGTTTTTCATCCTCTCCAAATCATTTGTGTAGGAAGTTAAGTTTTGAGTTATGTTGGAGTCTTGATTAAGAGACAAAACATGGGCCTTTTTGCGATGTATTTTGAAGTGTGTTAAATATCAAAGTATATGTTGCCCACTGGTGTTTAATGTTTTGTTGTTATATTTTCCTTGTTGGTGTGGGTTCCTTATCCTTTTCCTAATGTGTGTATTAGTGGTATTTTAACTGCTCTTCACTACATTAAGCTTTTACATCTGATAATAATGAATAACCATCTAAAATAGTATGCAGTTAGAATGGATCTTCCAGTCAAGTGCAATGTATCAAAGTTGTCATGCGTTACGTTTCATTTTTCCTGGTTCTAATTGAAAGGCTTCCTAAGTTCCAAATAAATAACTTTGAAGTTATATTGATGATGTAAGGGGCAGTGGTAAATCTTTGCGTTTCTCGAAATTGGTGAATGAAAATAGCATTGTTCATAAAATATTTGATATTTGTTTCATAGACTAGAAACTTTTAAGTATGCGCAAAGAGCTGTTTAAGTTCCAAGTGGTCAGGGTGCATGCTCTCACTCCCTGGGTGCATACACCTGCATTTGTTTTCAACTTGAGTGCGAGTTCCACTCGATTTTCTAGCAGTACCTGTAGATTTCTGGGGATCTATGCCCAGGGTTTCACTTGCTACTTGCTCAAGACTGATTGATTTTGGTCGACTGAAGAGCCAGCGATCCATGTTCACTGAAGGGCATGATCTGTATTCAGTGGGCAAACTAAAATTGCCATTGGCAATTAAAGTGGATTCTTTAGAAAAACAACTTGAAACATTTAGAAATTCAATGAGTTGTCTTTGTTGTGATCTCGATTGGTGTGGCAGAGGGTCAGGCCGTTTCTTTTCTGCGTAACATATTGTTGGACACTTGTGGTTCCCATCTGGGATGTGGGGGTGCTGCAGGTGGATGGGAAGTTGGAGACCTCCTGGATGAATTCCAATTTCCCCCAGATGGAATCCTCCCGCATACTGGCAACATCAGGGATCCATGATGTGGAGGTTCCATTTGGACTCTGGAGCTATTCTTCGTCTGGATGGAGACTCTGTTCCGTATGATGTCCTCTGGACGTGGAGGGAATAAGGGAGTGGGGGAGGATGAGCAGTCTCCCTCAATCTGTATGAGGGTCTCCTGGATCATTGGTCCCACCTGCTTGCGCCCTGCTGATGTCACTCTGAATACGAGTGCCAGAGAAGTATGTGGAGAGGTCCTGCTTAATACTCTCCTCCGCCGATTCAAGATTCCTTAGCAAATCTAAAAAGTGGATGAGCGTGTGCGAAAGGCGAAAGTGATGAGCCTCCCCCCTCCCGCCCGGATGATGATGTCACCCATGCCGCATGTGTGCTCCTTGGTCTTTGTGTCTTTGTGCAGATATTTGCATACTGAGCCATATTAAACTCTTTTCAGTCTGCATGAAGAAACTTAGCCATTTTTCAATAAATTCTTGGCCTTGGGCCTTCCCATTGACTTAGCCAGATTATTCTCCTAGAATTTAATCATTCAAGGCCTTCCCATTGACTTAGCCAGATTATTCTCCTAGAATTTAATCATTCAAGGATCTGATACTTGGATCAAGGCATCCCACCAAAATGAATGTGAGGTATCAAGGCATCCCACCAAAATGAATGTCCTCACAGAGGGTTTTCATTTCTATACTTAATATATATACATACATGTTATAGAATACATATCCTGGATGGTACCCAGGGTAAATTGGATTTGTCAAAAGATTGAGGTGTTGTTTACATTGGGCTCAAGGTCATTACAATAATATACTTGTTAAAAGCTCAACTTGTTACTTGTAGGAATTGAATCTTAAGAACTCAACATGTAACTTGTGGAAATTGAACTTGGATGGGGAAGATAACAATCATTCCTACCACCCGAGTTAGACCTTATTGACGTCCATACCTAATGTATATATTTCGAATGATCCATAGTCTTTGTGGAGGATTATTATTCTCCAGTGTTTCAGGGGAGGAACTAGATCGGTGCTGCTAATTGGAAGAATATTTGAATGATCCATAGTCTTTGTGGTTGACTATTATTCTCCAGTGTTCTAGGGGAGGAACTAGATCTGTGCTGCCAATAGGAATAATATTTTACTGGACTGACCTTTTGCATACAGTTGCATGGTTTTCTTGTGCATGTGGAAGCATTTGAAAAGTTTGTGAAAATATTCTTGGTACCTGTTGAACGAGTAAATAACGTTCCCCTTAGTTTCTTTCATGCCAAGCATGGAATAGACCTGCGACATTTTTCTTCACTGGGAACGCATGGGTGCGGTGTTTAAATATAGGTTGAAGGTTCCATTTCTTGGGCAGTATTTGCTTGTTATTAAAGATTCTCTCTATATCTCTATGTTTTCTACGGGTTCAATTTGTTTTCCGGAAGAATTCCCGCTTTTTAGGATTTTGTGGCATATAATTGATGATTCTCTATATCTGAGGTCCCTTTTCAATGGACGGGCCAATCACAGTTGTCCAGTCTTTTTATTCTTTAGTTAATTGAACCCTCTAGTTGACTGGAGAGGGTATGGAACTCTATACATGATTTGCTTTACAATCAGGCTACCTTTGGCTAAGAGCTGTTACTGATGGTTATTTGTTCTGTTAGTTGCCGAAGGCATGTATCTGGTTTTATCCACATAAATGACCGTCTTGGCATGTTG
>ML800134.1:108099-133369 GCA_009831015.1 Picea engelmannii
ATCTTTCCATTCAGATCATCAGTTTCAGTTTTTAAATCTATATTATCTACATATTTAATATGAATTCTTCAAGTAATCTTTTTCTTACCAGCACCAACTACTTCCAATGGAAATCCCATATGGATGATTTATTAAGAAGTAAAGGACTGTACCAGATTACCTTGGGAAAGGAAACTAAACCTACTGATGCTGATACAAATTTTGAATGGGATAATAGGAATGACGAAGCATGTGGACTAATCAAAATGTCCATATCTTCTTATTTAAGGTTCCACCTTCAAAAAATTGATAAACTCGATGAAGCTTGTGAAAAGATTGAATCTGTGTTTTGTAAACACAATATTATTTGAGCACAATAGTTAGAAAATCAAGTATTGACTTTAAGTCCAAGTGATTTTTCTTGCATTGAAGACTATCTATTTAAGTTTAAAACACTCGGAATTTTATGTGAAGAATGTAAGATAAAGATGGATGAAGAGCGTTACATATATCTTATTCTTTCTAAGCTAGGTAGTGCATATTCTATGTTTGCATCTACCTTTTATGCCATGAAAGAGGCTCTAGGGACAACTTATCAAAAACCCACTCTTGAGTCATTTTGTGATGCTTTGATTAGAGAGCAAGATAAACTTGTACAACTTGGAGTGATCAACACTGTAGGTACCTCCAACAAAGCCTTAGTCGTCCATCAGAAAGATAAACCCAAGAATCCCAAGAAGCAACATCCTTGCCACAACAACAAGCAACATAAGGGTCCCAAACCGACTCAGACAACTTCCGCTCCTAATGGTGACAAATGAGAAAAATATAAAACTAAGAAGATTGACAGACACTGCAAATTTTGTGATAAATATGGTCATGATGAGTCCAAATGTTTTAAGAAGATGACAACTTTAGAAGCAACGATGAATAATCACAACATCAATATTGATTCTACTACTACTTCTTCTTCTTCTTCTCATGGACATGCACTTTCTGCTTATGGTTTCTCCTTCAATACAACTTCTACTTCTTCTTCTGATGAGTGGCTTATTGATTATGGAGTATCTTATCATATGGCTAAGGATAAAGACATATTTTATGCTCTAAATGAATGTAACACCAAGAAAATATTTGTTGGTGATGATACATCTCTTAGTGTTGTAGGATCTGGAACAGTTCAAGTAGAAAATGGTCATTTCAATGATTTATTATGTGTTCCAAGTCTTTATTGTAACCTTCTATCAGTATATCAAATCACTCATTCAGGTGAAGGTAAAACCATAGAGTTTTCACCTCACCAAGTTGTAATCAAGGATCTAAAAGATCATAAGCATGTTCTTGCAATTGGAATTGTTGATGATATTACCAGGTTGTACAAGTTTGACAACTTTGGGTCATCATATTTTTCATCAATTTTTGTTGCTCATAGCGATGACTTGAGAAAACTTTGGCATGAGAGGTTTGCTCATCTAAACTATCGCTCATTGAAAAAACTATGTAATCAATAGATGGTGACTGGTCTTCCTCTTGTTTCATGCAAGGATGGTGTTTGTGCCGATTTTGTTCTCGATAAACATCATCGGTACAATTTTGACAAACGTGCCTCTTGGCATGCCTCAAGCCCTTTACAACTTCTTCACAACGATTTGTGTGGTCCACTTTCTTCTCCTTATTTTTTTGGGTGCAAGTATTTCTTAACTTTCATTGATGACTTTTCTAGACATACTTGGGTTTACTTCTTAAAACTTAAAAGCGAAGTTTTTGACAAGTTTTTGGCCTAAAAGGCCCTTGTAGAAAATCAATCTGGACATCAAATTCAAAGGTTAAGAACATATAATGGAGATGAATATGTGAACAATAATTTTACAAGTTACTGCACTACACATGGCATCCAAATGCAACACACTGTTCCATATACACCACAAAATGGTGTTGCTGAGAGAAAGAACCACACATTAAAATAAATGGCTAATTGTATGATCCAATCTAAGGGATTAAGTTTAAAGTATTGGGTATAATCCATCAACTGTGAAAATTACATAGTAAATCGCACTCCCACAAAGGCTCTTAAAAATATAACACTGAAAGAAGCGTGGACTAAAATTAAACAAGATGTAAGTCAATTCCATGTATTTGGTAGTATATCATGGGCTCACATTCCTGATGAGAAAAGGAAAGCATTGTAGCCTAAAAGTGAAAGTGTATATTTGTTGGTTATTCTGAAGATGTCAAAGGTTATAGAATTATTCAACCACATTGTAATGAAATTATTATTATAAGAGATGTTAAATTTGATGAAAATATCTTGGCCTGCGAGCCTAATTCGATGTTTGTGCCTTCTTTGTCCTGAGAGCCTAATTTGACGTTTGTGCCTTCTTCGGATCGCGAGCCATATTAAAAGTTTGTTCCTTCTTCTGTTCCTATTCCATTTTCTTCTTCAGATGATGATAATGAGGATGAAAATCCACCTTCGCCTGCTCACCTTCCTCTAGATGAGTCCTTTGAACCTGAACTAGCACTAGCTCTAGCTCCATCGCTTCCTAGATGGGTCCGTTCAACATGAGAAGCATCTGGTGATCTTGTCGATGATCCTTCAAGTCAACGTTAGGTATGTTCATAGTTCCAGTGAGCCTCTTCTCTTTTGGCTCAAATTTCAGAGACTCATGATCTAGAGACATTTGCAGAAGCTTCAGGTCATCCAGATTGAGATACATCAATGAATGAAGAGTATCGTTCTTTAATGAAAAACAATACTTGGGATCTTGTACCTCTTCCAAAAGGAAGAATTTTTTTTAGATGTAAATAGGTCTACAAAACTAAGTATGCATCAGATGGAAGTGTCGAAATACACAAGGCTTGCTTAGTTTCCAAAGTATTTTCGCAAGTTGAAGGAATTGACTAGAATGAAACCTTTGCCTCTGTAGCCAAAATGAATTCCATCCGCCTTATTCTTTCCCTTAATTCCTCACATAAATGGGAGGTCCATAAGATGGATGTTAAATCCACCTTCTTGCATGGAGATTTGCAAGAATAAATCTACATGGAACAACCTCCTGGCTATGTCCAAAATTAATCTAGCCTTGTTTGTCTCCTTAAGAAATATATTTATGTTCTTAAGCAAGCTCCTTGAGATTGGTATGCCAAAATGGAAAACTTTCTTATTGCCATTGGATTAACTAGATGACATTTTGATCCTAATGTCTATACCAAGAAAGTAGGAAGCCATCTCATAATCCTTGTCGTTTATGTTGATGACCTTATCCTTACTGGTAGTGACTCAAAACTTTTAAACCATGTGAAAACCAACCTTAAGAAGAATTTTGAAATGATAGACTTAGGATTTTGGCACTATTTCCTTGGCCTCCAAGTTTTGTAAACCAATGAAGGAGTTTTTATTTCCCAATATAAGTATGTGTAACACACCCGACCCCTAAATGCTTTTTTAAGGGGCGGGGCATCATAATTTCATTTTCCTTAACTATCTCAAATCCTAATTCTGGGATTTCTATCACATCCTTCTCATCCAGAGCTCTCCAACCACTACCTCCATGTTCAAATTCGAGCTCTGGATTGGTAGATACACCCTTCCCAATTTCTTCCGGCGTTTATTGGTCAAAGGCCATGTGGTGCCCACGTGGATCCACCTCACACGTAGTATATTCAAAATTTCTTCATCCACGGTGGAATTTCATCCACCATCCAATCCCACGAATGGACTCAATCTTCGTCTAACATGTAGGCCAACGGGGAATTCGGCACTTCGACGCTTCATCTCTTCGGCACTCCGATACTTTGGCACTGAACGCCTCTTTAATTTCTACGCACGAGACCTCCCAGAGTCCCAAAATCCCAAACTGCCGAAGTCCCGTAAGCTTGCCACGTGGCTTCGACCTTCGGGCCTTTTGGTCTCTCTACAATGCTACACCCCAAATCCTTTAGAGTCCCGAAGTCCCGGACTCCTAGAGTTTCGGCCACTTCACCAACCACTTTGGCTAGGCGGGCATGTACCAAGGGCTAACACGTAGAATGGCTAGGGGTGACACGTGTCACCTTCCAATAGGCATATAGGGTCTACAAAAAACACAAATTGAGGTGACACGTGGCACGTCAATCGTGGGTCCACATCACCTTGGTGACATTGTCTAGCCACATCACACCAGAATGAAAAACTTCTAACATCCCTTAGATCTCATGATCGAGATCCAGCCACGTAGATCCATAGATCTACGACTCTTATTACTTTGTGAATTCGACGTTCGTGAGTTTTGCAATGCAAACTCCTCTTTTCTCCTAGGGAACTGAACACAACCTAGATTTGACGATTAGGGAAAGTCCTGAAGCATCCTCGAATCAATGGATCTCATCACTTCGGGCTTTAGAGCTTATCGACACACCACACTTCAAATCCCCCAGAGTAACCAATCTCTAGATTAAAGGATCTAGCGCCATGCGTCCCCTGTATTTGGACGATTGAGAGGGATCCCAAAGGATCCGAGGATTGATGGTTTTCATTACTTCACGACTCCAGCCTTCGGGGGTTTTGATGTTACAACACCCCTGTCCTCCCGAAGTGTTCAACGCCGACCTGACTACATCATAGATCTGATGGTCGGGATAGTTCTCGGGCATCCTCAGATATACAACCCAGATTAACTTCGTCACTCTGGAATTTCGGAGGATTTGTTTCCCTTACAATGAGTACCAAGGTTCACCAAACTTACAAACAATGAAGGAGTCAAGGATTTAACACCTACGCTCCTTCTCCAAATCCAATGGTTGTGACAGAACTCGGGTCCTCCCGAACGAATTGCGTTTGCTTGTCTTTCAAATGAAAGGATCTTCCCTTTTGAGACTTAAATCTCGCTATCCATCCCAAGCTACATCAGTTCTGAAGGGCTTAGGCACTCTCACATGCTTTTCTCTTTTTCTCCTGATCTTAATAGACTCCTTTTTCTAGGAGACTCAAAACGAATGGGAGTGTCGACATGCATGAGGGAACCTATGTCCAAGGTCGACGAACTCACAACTCATTTGCTTAAATTTGAGCCACTACAGGGATCGATCATTTTCATGTACAGTCCATGTAGTTTCTTACTTTCATAAATACACAATCAAGCAAAGATAAAGAGATACAGTCTAATCATCAAGAAAACATGCATATCCATGAAAGACTCATAGAATATCCAACTTTAATTCACAGTTACAGTTCAATTACACAGGATATGAGAATACTTATCTGTTACAGGTTGCAGCCAACTAACTGACTATGGGTGTTTTCCTTTCCACCAAACCATAGGCTCAAAGGAATTCATTCTTAGTGCTCTGGCCACCCTCGTGCCAAGCCATGATATCACTATCGAATTTATGCCAATTCCCAAATATCCTTTATCTTTCACAAATTCTGCGAGGTTTATCAGATGCTTCCTCAACATCAAGCTCGTAGCCTTCTGCTCAGGTCCCGTTCTCTGCAAACTCTAAGATATTTCCTTCTTTTTTGTGGCCTCAACGAGGTTTATCAGACGCTCCCTCAATGTCAAGCTCGTTTCCTTCGACTCATTGTCAGATGGAGATCTCCCCATGTTCTCCTTTCTTCTCTCTATTCTCCCCATGCCTTTCACACACATCCCTCTTTGGGAAGGTTCTCCCTCCTATATTGTTCCTTCTGTTAGAAGGAAACTCAGGTCAGTCTAGGTCTATAGGACCCTGTGGTACTTCGGGCTGACATTCTTCATCTAGACCATGCTTCCATTTATGGGGGTGGTTGATTATTCAACCACCAGTCCTTTCTTCATTAACTGATTCCTCCTTGGGAACTAGAGAAGGTTTATTATCCTCATCAAAGGGAAATTTGGGTTCATTCGACATAATGAACCCTCTCTTATAGTTTTCACATTCTTTCCTCTAGTGATATCATGGCCAATACTTCAAGGCTTCACCCCCATAGTTAGTTGTTGGAAATTCAAACAATAATACATTTACATTGTTCCCATGCCATAACATGGTGATTATGATTAATGATTAATTACAAGTTGGGGGAAACATGGGTGTTACAATCCCCTCCCCTTTAAAACGAACACCATCCTCAATGTTCTTTCTTAGCAACACCTATCATGCCTTTCTCATTTAGCTGCTTCAAAACTCTCGACCCTCTTTCTTGGTCAGGGCCTTCTTCAACTGCCTTCAATAATTCTTGGACAACAAGCACATTAATCATAGTTTCATGTGAAAACATTTTGTTGTTGCATAAAATTCTGGAAAAATTTCACAACTTAACACAATACTCATCTGCACAGTTTGTGGATTTGTATCCTCATGGGTGTCTTGTTATCCAGGATCACTTTTTTTCCTGGACATACCCATTGTGTGCATGATCCTAATCAATAGTTCACAAGACCTATCAGAGTCTCCTCTTCCTTGCGATCACTCACCCTCTAGGCCCAGGCTCAGGCATCCCCTTCTATGCTATACAGTTCCTCGGGTGATCCATATTTCCTTGCCAAGGATTTCTCGCACAAGAATAATTACAGAGACTTCATAAAGCCTTACAGTCAAGGCGTCCCTCAGACTTGCTCTACCGAGGCGTCCCTTCGACTTGTGTTACCTCAACACAACATATTCCAGGTGATCATGGATTACCACGGGGTTCTCATGGCTCAAAGTAGCCACTTTTCATGCTTTCCAGCTTGACATCCTTCATCTTTCCTTTCTGGAAATATTTTTTCTTCTCACCTGTATCACAGGTATACAAAAATTCATGAGACATCATCACAAATTTTAAATTTTGGACTTTTATTGCAAACCTGTCACCCACAGATTTCCAAATTCCACATTTTGTTCTTCAGATTTGTTCCACATAGGGAACATATTCACAAGCATGGGAATTTCCTCCCTATAGAAGTTTAGCTTAGCAGGAAATTGGTCTTCCTTATGGGCTTACAACATTGTTATATCCAAGATTCTTTCTTCCTGCAATTCATTCTTTACACAACCAAACAAACTGTTAGTTTCAAATATATATATATATATATATATATATATATATATATATATATATATATATATATATATATGTATATATATATTCTCACCACATTTAAAATGTCATCACAACCTTTATTAACTTGTTCATCCTAAAAGTTGCATCACATCTATATAAACGTGGAAGGAAACATCATCCCTTACCTATGCATCATTTCAACCTACCAAACATTTCAAAATGTAATTCATATATCAATTGACTTTAATGAATGTGCCAACATTTGTGGCCACATTAATACCCAATGCACCCTTGCATTGATTTCAAGTTTGCCACACTTTATGAAAAACACTCTTCCATGGTGTGTTGGAGCTTAGCCAAGCTCTTCACCATATGGCTTATTCATTCTTGTTCATTATTGCAGCCGAAATGTGCTTCCTACTACAGGTTGATCATGATCCCAAGTCGGCACATATGAAACTATAAGTTTCTATTGAATGCACCCAAGCATTATTTCCTCATTAGTAACCAAGGTGCCCACACTCATGGCCACCCAAATTTTCTTTTCTTTGATACCCATAGAATGTAGGTAAAATTTTGGAAGGTCCTCCTTCATCAATGGAAGGTCCATTGTCTTCCCTTTATGAAAACATGCATTTCCTCGAAGTAATTCCATGCAATATCCTAACTATGAGCACATTTATTCCCATAGAACCAGTCCCCATGACCACAGTCTAACACAGAGTGCTAAACTCTATCTTCCTCGACTGGCCCGGAAGAACTCCGTTTTCTCTCCATGTGACCAAGAGTTGTGACCTCTGCTCTATTCTTTTCAAGCACTATCCTTTCAGTTACCGTGTCCAGGCGCTATGATCCTGGCTTAATCCCTTGTCTACAATTCAATGATGTATATCTGTCTTTCCCCAGATCCAACGACTGCAAGGGATTGTAGAACCTCGACTAGCTCGCGGTTTAACTCTCCTTCCGATCTCCGCAATGAATACGGGCCGTTCGATCTACGATCAGATCCCAAACTCAAACAACGCTATATTAAGTTTAAATTATGAGTACAATTCTCTATGTTAACCTGTGTGCATATGCAATATCTGCAATGATCACGACCATCGATCTTATCCCTCGATCGATTTTAAACCACACGATTTACAAATAATAATAATTCCAGCACATAAGTGTTTGATAGAGAATTTAGATTGAGAACAAATATTCGATTTTCTAAATTCAACCACAGAACCCAATCACAATATGAGTTTACACGACATTAATGTGTGGGTTCCTTGTAGGTTCACCCACCGATCGTTCACATATCGATGGTTCACAACGATTGCGGAATCCCAATATGCTCTCTCTTTATTGGAGAGTTCAATCTCTGCAATCTGAAAATTGCTCACCCGACTCTTTTAATCGTGGTCGTTGATCATCCACCTCAACGAGATCAACGACGCGGGTTGATTGCGGACCATGAACTAGTACGCCCATTAATTTATCCTTTGCGTTCCACAATGATCCCCGACCGTCACTCTAATCGAACGAATGGTGTTTGATCCATTAACTCCAATGGATATTGAAGTCGATTTGACGACTGAGATCAATTTTCCCTCTGATGAATGACTCACATTCATCTCCTCTGTCAGGTTCTTGATTAACCTGATTCGATCAAGTTTTTCTTCCTAAATCATACTCTACTTGGGTATCCATGGCATTCAACTTCCTTTCAAAAATTTCGTGCATAATATTAAGACAATAAAACATTTTCAGACATGTCCTAGCATGTCTTTATGCACTTCATCACATTATCCTTAATGTTTTCATGAGTGCATCACAAACAAATCTCGATTGTTTCTACAACAATACGACCATCATCACTATGGTGTCAAAACATTTACTTTCATTAGCATACCAACTTTCTCATCCCAGAGAAAACATAAAACTCATAAAGAAAATAATTGAGGGCTCTCCCCTTCTTCCAATTCTTTCTACACGGCCTGGGACTTTTCAACCCAGTTGAGTTATCTCTAAGGCCTCACTTCCTTTTCTTAACATGGCTTCAACCAAGTCTATTCAATTAAACATACTCATTTATTCATTTATTAGTTTTCTATTCATTACATGATGTTCTCAAAATGTAATCCATGATTATATATATATATATATATATATATATATAAGCTTGTAGATCACTGCTTAATTCTCAACAATTATTAAGGTTGTGACTTTGTCCTCCTGACAGAGTCTTCACACAGTTCCTCCACAAGGAACTTCCTGAGCATGCAACTTCCTTATTTCATGTCCATCACTATCTGTGATGTCCTCAACCTTGAGTTAGCTTCAGTTGTTTACCAAATATTCTATAAGGAATATAAACATACATCTTTGTCATGCATCCAAATTATGTATCCACACATAATCTGGTTTTGTTAACTTACATCCATGATTTGCTTAACCATATGCATAATCAAAATACCGTGTGTACCTTCCACGGGTATATTTCACAGCCTACATACATCCCTACTTTAAAATCAGTCAAATCATGATTGTTCACAATCATTCTCATGCAATCCTCAAAGGCATAATCATTTGCCTCTTATCATGACAACCTACCATCCTTGCTCATTTACTCTTTGATTTATTTATACTAGCCTTTCCTGGGGAAATGGAGCACATTCCCATTAAGCCATCATTCAAAACAAAACTTTCATGACTCTTCAGAATGGAGTCAACCATGCATCCATGGTATTCATTTAATCTTGGAAAGTGTAATGCTTGCCTCACATTTCATGCATTTAGGCAGTCACCTTGTGCCTTTAGTATACGTATACAATTACATCATACATGTGCATCACTTGCACATTTAATACCATTCATACCTAATTGGTATTAATATCAGTCTTCATGTCAAGAAGCCTCACAATGCATTAAACCCATGCACTCAAGCATATACAAACATAGCCAAACATTCATCATGCAAGATCATTGATTGCACCCTTTCCATGTCATACATGCACATGGACATATCAGACTTCGAGGTTCTGCTCCCAAGGATATTGATGCCATCCTCATGAAAATCCTCATAGGGACACTCAACACTGAGCTTCCCTCTCAGTTGAGAGCTTTCACTCATATTATTATTTTAAGCATGTATACACATATTTGTATATATGTAGGTGCATATCTTGCACCTTTTTAGCTCATTCATATATCTATATTTCATTCATGTTGTTACTCCCTTGCTGTCATCTCGATCATTATTGACCAATGCAAACCAACAACAGGTCTTACACTACAACCAACCATAGTTTTAATTGAGTCTATTTTCATGTTACATTCATGCAACCATTATAATATGCATTACAACATGTTCTCATCTTGCATTTTCATGCCTAGATAGTACTCATGCCAATACACGTTTTGTACAACGATGAGATCATAGTCTGGCTCATATACCCATTTCACCTTTTCCTTTTATGGGAATTAGCAACAGTCCCAAAGGACTCCTCTTTATCTTGCTTAAATAGATTATCCCTGCTATTGGTTTCAACCATTATAGGTCAAGTAAACTGACCCTACACATTTTCATTAGTCCTCTTAACTACAAGGGACTCTTCCCGCCCTAGCATATAGACAATGTTACACTGTAACATAATAACTCAGTTCATGTCCCTTGTCTGGCTCATGCAACTTCATAACATAATTTCTTCCACCTATTCCATTCACATTCAGGTCTTACCAGAAATATTGATCAACATATCCCTACTCATGTAAGAGTAGTTATCACTTTGACAAAGGGACAATATAATTCCTTTGCTGAAATTCAATAGGAATTCCCAAATCACAGTTTCAATCTAAAATCCTTATCCTCAAGGAGTTAATGCAGATAATAAACATTCTTCCAAAGGTAAAAATACCTTTCAACAAGAATCATATTAACCTTGGTATACTAGTCCTATGACTGGTCTCTAGCCCATCCAGGCCTATGTCTGAATCATGCTTCGCTAGATAGGGTAGTGCAGGGTGCCCTCTCCTTTAAAGTTATCTAAGAAGAAAAATCACTCGACTCTTTCACGAGCCGAAGTAGGCCAAGTGTTTTTTCCATGCTCTGATACCAATCTATAACACACCTGACCCTTAAATGCTCTTTTAAGGGGTGGGGCATCATAATTTCATTTTCCTTAACTATCTCAAATCCTAATTCCGGTATTTCTATCACGTCATTCTTGTCCAGATCTCTCTAACCACTGCCTCCACTCTCAAATTCGAGCTTCGGACTAATAGATACGCCCTTCCCAATTTATTACGACGTCTATTGTTAAAAGGCCATGTGGCACCCACGTGGATCCATGTCACACGTATTGTCTTCCAAATTCCTTCATCCATGGTGGAAGTTCATCCACCGTCCGATCCCATGACTGGACTCAATCTTCATCTAACATGCAGGCATCTAACACACATGACAACAGGGAATTCGACACTTCGACGCTTCAACACTTCATCGCTTTGGCGCTCTGACACTTTGGCACTGAATGCCTCTTTACTGTCTATGCACGAGACCTCCCAGAGTCTCGAACTCCCAAAGTCTCGTAAGCTTGCCACGTGGCTCTGACCTTCTGGCCTTTTGGTCTCTCTACAATGCTACACCCCAAATCCTCTGGAGTCCTGAAGTCTTGGACTCCCGGAGTTCTGGTCACTTCACCAACCACTTTGGCTAGGTGGGCATGTATTAGGGGCTGACATGTGACACGTGTCACATTCAAATAGGCATATAGGGTCTATGAAAAGAACAAATCGAGGTGACACATGGAACGTTGATCATGGGTCCACGTTACCTTGGTGACGTCGGCTGGCCACGTCACACCAGACTGAAAACCTTCTAACATCCCTCAGATATCATGAGATCCAGCCACGTAGATCCATAGATCTACGACTCTTGTTACTTCGTAAATTCAACGTTCGAGATTTTTGTGATGCAAACTCCTCTTTTCTCCCGGGGTTGGTCAATGCTGGGATGACTACAACCTAGATCTCATGGTTAGGGAAAGTATCGAAGCATCCTCGAATCGACGACTCTCATCGCTTCAGGCTTCAGAGCTTATTGACACACCACACCTAAAATCCCCCGGAGTGCCCAGTCTCTAGACTAAAGGATCTAGCGCCACACATCCCCTATATTTCGATGGCTGAGAGGGATTCTGTTAGAGTCAGAAGTCACTCCTGGATTGCTTGCAGGAGCAGAGCCCAATGCCCATCAGTCTTATGTCACGATTTGTTTATAAAGGGTGATCAGATGGAGATAATGGCTCTAGGAGGTATCACTCTAACTCAGGGACTGAGTCTGGTACGCAAAGAAAAGAGGAGGTCTGGAATCCTAACTTCAGCCAGTGGGTTGATTTAAAGGTGAACAGGTGGAAGAATTAAGAGAAAGTGAACAAACAACTCTCGGCATCAGGCTTGCAGCGGTTTGTAGAGGAAAAACTCTAAAAAACAGGATCCTCCTGGTTCAGAGCTTCAAGAAACTGAAAGAGGGCTTGATTGGATCCTCCAAGTCCAAGCCGTTCAGCGTTAAGGAAATCACAGGGACTGATTAGAGGCTCCGTAACTATTTCAGTGATCCATTACAACATCATCCTATAATAGTTACAGCTCGACTGGATCCTCCAATTCCGAGCTGCTCTAACACAGTGTAAACAAAGACATGATAGAAACTGGCATTCATAAGGAAAGAAGTCTCCAAAGTTCCTACATAACCAGAACAACAATGGTTCATTAAAACTTTACAACCCGGGAGCTCTGCTCAACCATCGATCCCTTAAAAATGGCAGAAATGCCTACATATACTTGGAGCAAAACACTGGAGGCTAAAACGAGACATCGCATTGAAGACATTACGTCTTCACATTTACTGCGCATGCAGTCTCTGGATGTTCGTGAACTTCAGTCAGACGCAATCGCGTTCTAAAGGACCTGTGACTGAATTGACAAGGTTGCATTCATTCCTTGGCTTTCCATTTATGGTGGAAATGATGTCCAACCACCATCAACTGTTGTAATAACTGCTTCATCGGGATCGGGAAAGCCCAGGTTGACTCTGCTCCTTCAGGACATGGAGGCGCTCAGGATGAATGGAGACATTGATAGGAGGAAGAGAACGGACGGTAAACGAGCAGGAGTAGTTAGACACACTCGATGCATCTATGGGATGAGGGGAAGCCACGCGAACAGATGACAGAGGGCAAGCGATAGGGAAAACGCACGTGGTAGAATTCATGAATTTTGGGGTGTACGAGCCGGGTGGAGGAGACACAGGGACCAGGAAGAAATTATGAGTTGGCGTGACAAGGGAATAGGACATGGCGGAAAGGATGCATGTGATGAGGCTTCGGATTATTGGGGATTCAGGATTTGCGAGTTTGGGATGCACGAATCCCTTGCCTCCGAAAACCCCGATATCCCGATGTGCTATGAGTTCCTCCTCTATGGGTTAGCCCTCCTGGCTATTCTATGATTCATAAGACTTCCCACTATACGACCAGAGCCAAACCTTTAATGGGGCTTTGGCGCTTTCGATGTTCTCAATATACAACTCCTCGGGACTCGCGATCCTCCGATCGCCGATGCGCCTTCCGAGCTGGCCCAGGTCCAAGTGACCGCCACCATATGCCCTCGATCCTATTCTCCCTCAGGATTTCGTGGTTTGCGATGTCAACGAGCATGCGATCTCCGAGTTCGCGATATGCCTATGCCACCTGTACTCCACCATAGTCCTCGGCCCTGTCGGGAAATCGCGTATCGGGATATCGCGATTCCCGCTGCCATGTGCGCGGGACTTTCAATTCCCCGATCCCCGACTCTACGGGATCTCTTGCCACATGTCTCTGCTGGCGGATGACTCTAATCCTCTTGGTACTTCTGTGGGCCCGAGTTCCCGGATGCTCTCGACACTTCGCGTCTCGTGAAATAACGGAGCTGCTCTTTGTGTATTGAAGTCGCGACGGGCGAAACGCCGAGATGGCCAGCCCTTGCGACACGCGCCCCTGGATCGAACACCCTATATTTAACTTCCAAACAGAAGGGACTTCTTTGCTGCTAAATGTTGGGTAAATTGGCAACTCCGAGATCCTGATAACTGTTGATCTGTTTCGTGGATGGATCTCGGCTGCAAATAACAAAACTTCGCTCGTTCGCTTGATCTGCTACTTGGAAAAACAAGAATTCTTCTGAGTTGTGCTTGAACACTTTGTGTGACTAGTGGACCCGAATGCTTCTCGAACCCATGACAAGAATTATTGCTAACATCAGGCTCCATGGGGGATAGAGTCGTCCCTGCGATGCTCTAAGAACTCCTCCTGCAGTTCCAGTCGCCTTTCTGTTGGGCTATGGGGTCATTATTAGGCCGCAAAAATAAAAATGAAAACGAACAGAGAAACAAAGGAAAATATTTACAAACCAAAGAGTCATCTGAGACTCAAGCAAAAATTTTTTTTAGGAAATGCCCATTCACTGGGCCGCTGAAAACTTCTTCACCTTCCACATCTTGCAACTTGTATGTGTTGTTTGAGAAAGCCTCGGAGATTCTGAAAGGCCCAATCCACAGGGCTTCGCATTTTCTGTGCTTGCCCTGATCTTGTTTAGGAGCATCCCATTTCAATACTAGGTCTCCTACCTGGAACCGCTCCTTCTTGGCCTTCCTATCAAAGACCTGCTTGATTTTCTACTGATGGTCCTGGATCTTGTCCAATGTCTGTTCCCTAGCATGCTGGACCTCTACTAACTGATGAATCCTCCTGATCATGTCATCAGGCTCCTCCTGATAGTCCTAGAGGAATTTCGCTACAGGGATGGCTAACTGAGAAGGGAAAACAGCTTCGGCTCCGTAGACTAACTGGAAAGGGGACAGACCTGTAGCTCTCTTTGTAGTCACCCGATCAGCCCATAGGGCGAATTTAAGCTTCGAGTTCCAAGCTCTTTGGTTGTCTTCTAATAGCCTTTTGATGATTCTTATTAAACTTTTATTGGAGGACTCAGCTAAACCATTGCCCTGTGGGTAATAAGGGGTGGAGTGGATCAGCTTAATCCCAAACTGCTCACAGAAATTGGCTAATGGCTCAGACCCGAAAGCGACTGCATTATCAGTAACAATATTATTTGGGCAACTGAATCTTGTTATGAGGTCCTCCAAGAATCCAATGATTACCTTGTGAGAAGCACTCCTGGTGGGAATAGCTTCAATACATTCAGTAAAGAAATCTGTAGCGGTCAAGATCCACCTATGATGCCCACTGGAGGGAGGGTGAATTTCTCCAATGAAATCCAGGCCCCACTGTTGAAAAGGCCCCGAAACCACTACTGGATTTAACGGCAGAGACCTGAGCTGTTGCTTTCCTGCAAATTTTTGACATTTGATGCAGGATCTGACCCCTTTGCAGACATCAACGAACATGGTAGGCCAGTAGTACCCAGCCCTGAGGATTTTGTGGGCTGTGGCTCTCCAGAAATGGTGCCCTCCACATAGGCCGCTGTGAAATTCAGCCACGATCATCTCAGCCTCTGGTGGACTTATGCATTTTAGAAGCACTCCCATGGGGTCTTTCCAATATAACACTTGATCAATCAGGCAGTACCTGAATTCTTTGAGCTTCAGAGCTCTTGCTTTGCTTCTTGGCAGGCCGTCTGGAGGCCGCAGCTCCTGCATAAAGTATATGACATCCTTATACCAAGGAAAATGAGCCAATGGGGGCTCCCTTCGATGATCTATGTCAGACAGTTGAACCTGCTGAACACCTGAGCATTCGTTGATGAGAATTATTCCCAATGCTTGGCAGTTTGCTTCAGCCAATAGCTTGGCTAAACCTTTCCCTTTGATCAACTTGGTCGGCTTTATTTCCAGGTCAAACTCCAAGATTTTGGCTATCCATTTACTCCTTCTCCCATCTATGCCAGGCTGAATAAGAATATATTTAACAACAGCCGAGGGGACATAGGCGATGATTCTTGACTGCAGGATGTAGGTCCTAAAAGCTTTGAGAGATTTCACTAGAGCATAAGCTTGCTTCTCCATAGTGTCATACCTGACTTCGACATCCCTTAATGCTTGGCTGAAGTAAGCAATAGGCTGTTCTAACCCACTGTCATTTGCCTGTAAAAGAACAACAACTACTGTGTCAGGTGAAGCAAAGGAGAAAATAAGGAAATCCTTCGAGTAGTCGGGACTGATAAGCACAAGAGCTTCAGTCAGGGCTTTCTTGATTTGCTCAAAGGAATTTTACGATTCAGGGGTCCACCTTACTTCATTTTCTTTCTTTAACATGGCTTTTATAAGCTTTACCTCCTCAGCAAAGTTAGGCACAAACCTCCTTAGGAAATTAATTTTACCGAGGAAATATTGGACCTCCTTCCTAGACCTTGGGATTGATAAAGATTGTATCGCCTTAACTCTGCTGGGATCAATCCTGACTCCTTCTGCTGATACTATGTGGCCTAGTAATTTCCCCTCCTGCATGGCGAATAAGGATTTCTTGGGGTTTAATGAAATGCCAAACTTTTTGCATTTCAAGAAAACTTTCCTGAGATGACGACAGTGTTCTATATCATATTTTGAAAATACTGTGATGTCATCCAGATAAACGACCACAAATTTTTCCTTTTCCCCAGTGAAAGCTATTTCCATGGCATGCTAGAAAGTCGCCCCCACATTCATAAGTCCAAATGGCATCTCGGCATACATGAATGTGCCCCATGGAGTGGTGAATGCTGTCTTTTCCTTGTCTTCAGGCAGAACGGAGACCTGATTGTAGCCAGAGAAACCATCAATCATGGACATCCTGGAAGCTCCTGTCACCCTCTGCAGTATATGTTCCATCTTTGGCAAGGGGTAATTATCCTTTCATGAGATTCTGTTTAGGTTTCTGAAGTCTACACAGAGTCGGATCTCTCCATTCTTTTTCCTTACTGGCACCAAATTAGCCACCCATTCTGAATATCTCAGTGGAATGATGATCTGATCTTGAAGTAGCTTCTTCACTTCTCTCTCCATGATAGGCAGCAACATGGGATTGATCTGTCTCAGCTTCTGCCTGAATGGCTTTGCCTCCTCCTTTAATGGGATTTTATGCTCGATGACAGAGGTGTCATAGGTTTTGAGGTCTTCGTAAGTCCAGGCAAACACATCAGCAAATTTCCTCAAAAGTGCACTGTATTCAGACCTCTGTTCTTCTGTCAGACCTTTTGATAATTTGACATACTTGGGCTCACTCTCGGTTCCAATATTTCACTGAATAGTATCAGTGTCCTCCTCCGAGATCTTTCCTTTGAATGACACATCATTACTATCAAAAATCCTTTCCAAAGGAACGAGTCCCCTGGGAATATGGTTGCTGGGCAGCTGTACAATGTCACGCCCTGTAATCTTATTCAGAAGATTACCCCCATCAGGCTCTTCCGCTGAGACAACATCTTGGTCTATGTGCATTTCTGAAAATTCCTCAACAGTTTCCAAGAATCTCTTGGCCTCAAGATCGTCCTCAAATACCTTCCAATGTTTGACGTTGTCAGGAATGGAGGGCCTGTATTTTACTTCTACATCATATCTGAATTTGGGTGGAAGAGGTACTTTGAAATTGCTAGCCGATGCAGCCAAGGAATCTGCCAAGGTGTTCTCCTCTCTTGGGATGAAATAAATATTAAATGCTGAGAAGAAACTGTCAACAAGGTCCCAGACCTCATTCCTGTAACTCCTGAGTCGGGGATGCTTAGCTTGATAAGCATTCTTGACCAGCTGAATCACCAACTCTGCATCACCAAACACTACTACCTCCTGAATTCCCATTTCCCTCGCAGCCCTTAGTCCCAGGACAAGAGCCTCATACTATTCCACATTGTTAGTAGCTTCAAATTCTAATTTGTATGACAGAGATATGGTTTCCTGAGCAGGTGACACAAAAACTAATCCAGCTCCAGCGCCTTCTCGGGAACAGGCTCCATCAAAAAACATTTTCTAGATTGGGGTGATGGAGAGAGGAACTTCAAGGGAAACAGTGGGCTGCTTCCTAAGTCTCAGGGGTGGCTCTGGGGCATGGGTGAGCTGCAGTAAACTGGAGCCTATATCAGTGTCTAAGGCAAAAATAGGATGGTTGGTGGGGTTGGCTTCATCACTGATTATATAGTCCAATTGAGCTTCCCTATATAGCCTTCGGTGTTCTCCTCTGAACACTGGGATAGTAGCATATGTGAGGTCCATCTGCAAGGTTCCCCCCAATATTTTTATCCAAGATATTGATAACAACATTCCAAACTTGGGGGGAACATCGGCTACTACGATATCCATGACCACACTTTTCATGGGAAATTGAAACAAGGTCACAACCAGGTCTTTGATCACTCCGAGACACTGAACTCTCCTGGAGTCAAAAGAATAGAGGTCATGATAGGCCCTGGTAACTTCTAGTCCCAACTCCTCCATGACAGTTTTGGGCATGAGGTTGTGAGAGGCCCCTAAATCCATCAAACAATTGTGCAGCACTTTGTCATGTATGCTCAAGGAGGTGTATAAGGGAGGGGATGAGTCATCTCTATCTTCTACCATGGGACCTAGGAAAACTGCTGGCTTTTCGTCTTGGAGGTTTATGGAGTCTAAGGGAAGGCATGAGGCTTCAGATTGTAAAATCTCAGAGAATCATTTTTTAAATTCTCCATGTTTAATCAGCTCAGTGAGGGGCACAGGGATTCTGATCTTCTGAATCTCATGCTCGAAATTAAAAGAAGATGTAGGCTTTTGAATTTCTTTTATTTCGGGAACATGATTATGGACAATGGGAGAGGGGGTTTGAGATTTCTTACCTCTGTGACCATTTGCTTCTTCATTAGTAGGTATCTCTGCTCTAATGGACTGCTGAGGAATATCAGGTGCTTCCATATTTTTATCAGACCTTAGGTTGTACCTGCCTCGACCGCCATTGGCCTTGTCTCCCTTGCTTAGCTCGTTCAGCTGGCTGTCCATGAGAGACTCCTCATATGCAGATTGAGTGAGATGAGGAAAAGGAGGAGTGTCTCCAATGCAGTGGATCTCAGGATCAATCTCCTCTGATTCTCTTTCTTCCCCCTCAGCCACAAAATTGTTTTGAAAAGGGGCCTGAGTCTTCTGGTCTTCTCTGTCTCTTCCCTTCTCTTTCTGCACATTCGGGGAAGTAAAATTATTTGGTCTCCTGAAACCTCCCTCGTTTTCAACAACCTGAGGGCCTTTATATTCCTGCCTCCCTTCCATCCTCATCCTGTCCATCTCTGCAGACAGAGACTTCACCATCTTGGTCAGTTCATCCACTTGAGGGTGAGGTGCCAATGATGCAGAAGCTGAGGCTTCTGACCTTCCCTTTCCTCTGTCTGCGTCGGCCTTGTTCCTCAGTCTATCAGCTGCTAATACATTGGATTCCACTTCTATGGCTGCATCTTGAATTTGGGCTAAGGAGGTGGCTCTTCTTTCTCTCAGTAAAAGGAAGAAATCAGGGTCAAAGGCACCAACATAGGAAATTTGGGCAGAGGCTTCTGAGGGCTTTATCTCTGCAGGGATCTTGTTATACATCTTGTTGAATCTTTTGGAGAAGTCAGAGACCGAATCTCCTTCCATATTTTTCAAAGACCCGAATTCTGTCATGTAATACATGAAGTCCTTCCTATCTCTCCACTGCCTCAGGAAAGCACTATCCAGAGCCTCAATCCCAACAATAGATCCCGGGGCCAATCCTCTAAACCACTTCCTCACTTCACCATCTAGGCTCTGGATGAAAACTCTCATCCATACATCCTCATTTTCAATATTGAGGTTGTCTGCATAACTGTAGAAAGAAGCCAGGTGCTCTTCAACGGTTAAGTCTCCTTCCCCAGTGAACTTGGGCATGTATTTCAGGTAATCTCCAGCAGGGAGAGGATTCATAGGATGGGGAAGAACTAAGGGAGTGTATCTGGCAACGACTATGGCGTCCATTATGTTTAGAGGGGGATTAGCACCAGCCATAGGGATGTTAGGTGGAGGAGAACTTGGAGGAGAAGGAGTTCGCAAAGGGGTTATTGAGGGTAAATCTCGGATTGGGGTGGGAAACAAGAGGTGATTCAAGGAACAGGTTACCGAGTTCCAGTCAGCAGGTTCTCCTCCCTGTGCAGGAGTGGGGAAATATTCTGCAGCCCTGGGTCTATGCCAAGGTGCAACTTCAAAGGAGAGGGGAGTGACAAAGTCTTGTCCCTCTGGTCCCGGACCAGGAGGGGAAAACTCAACAGGAACACTCCCAAAATTTAAGAAACGGGTAACTGTAGAAACAGGCCTGTCAAAAATTTGAGGAGGAGAAAAAGGAGCTCCAATAGAAGGATATGGTGGACTACCTGGTTCGGTGATGGACGCTTCTTCTTCAGAGGCCTTTCCCTTTCTGAGTGCCACCTCTAGATTTGTTTCGGGCGTAGCTAGAGGCAGCTGTGGGTGAGACCGCGTATGCCTGCCTCTGAAAGCCACAATTAACAGAGCAGGTTCTCCCCAGCGGAGTCATCACAATGGAGTCGCCAGGTGAAAAATTAGCAATCTGAAAGGCTCTGATGATCCTATGCACCTTCGAATTCAGAGGCTCAATGTCGTTCTACCCAGGGAAAATCTTCAATTCCGTCCCTGACAACGGCGCTAGAAGTGTTAGCGTCAAAAGTCACTCCTGGATTGCTTGCAGGATCAGAGCCCAACGCCCATTAGTCTTATGTTACAATTTGTTTATAAAGGGTGATCAGATGGAGATAATGGCTCTAGGAGGTATCACTCTAACTCAGGGACTGAGTCTGGTACGCAAAGAACAGAGGAGGTCTGGAATCCTAACTTTAGCCAGTGGGTTGATTTAAAGGTGAACAGGTGGAAGACTTAAGATAAAGTGAACAAACAGCTCTGGGCATTAGGCTTGCAGCGGTTTGTAGAGGAAAAACTCTGAAAAATAGGATCCTCCTGGTTGAGAGCTTCAAGAAACTGAAAGAGGGCTTGACTGGATCCTCCAATTCCAATCCGTTCAGCATTAAGGAAATCACAGGGACTGATTAGAGGCTCCGTAACTATTTCAGTGATCCATTACAACATCATCCTATAATAGTTACATCTCGACTGGATCCTCCAATTCCGAGCTTCTCTAACACAGTGTAAACAAAGACATGATAGAAACTGGCATTCATAAGGTAAGAAGTCTCCAAAGTTCCTACATAACCAGAACAACAATGGTTCATTAAAACTTTACAACCCGGGAGCTCTGCTCAACCATCGATCCCTTAAAAATGGCAGAAATGCCTACATATACTTGGAGCAAAACACTGGAGGCTAAAACGAGACATCGCATTGAAGACATTACGTCTTCACATTTACTGCGCATGCAGTATCTGGACGTTCGTGAACTTCAGTCAGACGCAATCGCGTTCTAAAGGACCTGTGACTGAATTTACAAGCTTGCATTCATTCCTTGGCTTTCCATTTATGGTGGAAACGATGTCCAACCACCATCAACTGCTGTAATAACTGCTTCATTGGGATCGGGAAAGCCCAGGTTGACTCTGCTCCTTCAGGACATGGAGGCGCTCAGGATGACTAGAGACCTTGATATGAGGAAGAGAAAGGACGGTAACCGAGCAGGAGTAGTTAGACACACTCGATGCAGCTATGGGATGAGGGGAAGCCACACGAATGGATGACAGAGGGCAAGCGATAGGGAAAACGCACGTGGCAGAATTCTTGAATTTTGGGGTGTACGAGCCGGGTGGAGGAGACACAGGGACCAGGAAGAAATTATGAGTTGGCGTGACAAGGGAATAGGACGTGGCGGCAAGGAGGCATGTGATGAGGCTTCGGATTTTCGGGGATTCGAGATTCGCGAGTTTGTGATGCACGAATCCCTTGCCTCCGGAAACCACGATATCCCGATGTGCGATGAGTTCCTTCTCTATGGGTTAGCCCTCCTGGCTATTCTATGATTCATAAGACTTCCCACTATACGACCAGATCCAAAACTTTAATGGGGCTTCGGTGCTTTCGACGTTCTCAATATACAACTCCTCGGGAATCGCGATCCTCCGATCGCCGATGCGCCTTCCGAGCTGGCCCAGGTCCAAGTGACCGCCACCATATTCCCTCGATCCTATTCTCCCTCGGGATTTTGCGGTTTGCGATGTCAACGAGCATGCGATCTCCGAGTTCGCGATATGGCGATGCCACCTGTACTCCACCATAGTCCTCGATCCTGTTGGGAAATCACGTATCGGGATATCGCGATTCCCGCTGCCATGTGCGCGGGACTTTCAGTTCCCCGATCCCCGACTCTGTGGGATCTCTAGCCACGTGTCTCTGCTGGTGGACGAATCTGATCCTCTCGACACTTCTGTGGGCCCGAGTTCCCGGATGCTCTCGGCACTTCACGTCAAGCGAAATAACGGAGCTTCTCTTTGTGTATTGAAGTCGCGACGGGCGAAACGCCGAGATGGCCAGCCCTTGCGACACGCGCCCCTGGATCGAACGCCCTATATTTAACCTCCAAACAGAAGGGAATTCTTTGCTGCTAAATGTTGGGTAAATTGGAAACTCCGAGATCCTGATAATCGTTGATCTGTTTTGTGGACGGATCTCGGCTGCAAATAGTAAAACTTCGCTCGCTCGCTTGATCTGCTACTTGGAAAAACAAGAATTCTTCCGAGCTGCGCTTGAACACTTTGTGTGACTAGCGGACCCGAATGATTCTCGAACCCATGACAAGAATTATTGCTAATAGATTCCAAAGGATCCGAGGATCGATGATCCTCATTACTTCATGACTCTGTCCTTCAGGTTTTTGACGTTACAACACCCCTGTCCTCTCGAAGTGGTCAACGCCAACTTGACTACATCGTAAATCTGACGGTTGGGATAGTTCCTGGGCATCCTCAGATCTACAACCCAGATTAACTTCATCATTCCAATACTTCAGAGGATCCATATCCATTACGAAAAATACCAAGGTTCTCCAAACTTGTGAAGATTGAAGGAGTCAAGGAGTTAATACCTACTCTCCTTATCCAAATCCAACAGTCGTGACAGAGCTTGGGTCCTCCCGAATGGATCTCGTTCGCTTGTATTTCAAACGAAAGGATCTTCCCTTTTGATACTTAAATATCTCTATCCTTCCTAAGCTACATCAATTCTGAAGGGCTTAGGCACTGGCGCACACTTTGCGCTCTTTCTCCCGAGCTTAACAAACTCTTTTTCCCAGGAGACTAAAAACGGCCAGGAGTGTCGACATGCATGCAAGAAAATATGTCCAAGGTTGACGAACTCATAACTCATCTACTTAAACTTGAGCCACCACATGGATTGATCATTTTCGTGTATAGAACATGTAGTTCCTTACTTGCTTAAATACACAATCAAGAAATGATAAAGAGATAAAGTCTAATAATCAAGAAAACATGTAAATCCCTGAAAGATTAATAGAATATCAAACTTTCATTCATAGTTACAGTTCAATTACATAGGATATGAAAATACTTATCTATTACAGGTTGCATCCAACTAACTGTCCGTGATTGTTCGCCTTTACACCCAACCATAGGCGTAGAGGCATTCATTTTTAGTTCTTTGGCCATCCCCGTGCCAAGCCATGATATCACTAGGGAATTTATGCCAATTCTCAAAGATCCTTTCTCTTTCACAACTTATGCGAGGTTTATCAGATGCTTCCTCAACATCAAGCTCGCGAACTTCTGCTCAGGTCCTGTTCTCTACAAACTCTCAGAGATTTCCTTCTCTGTCGCGGCCTCGATGAGGTTTATCAGACACTCCCTCAACGTCAAGATCGTGGCCTTAGAATCGTTCTCAGCTAGAGATATCCCCGTGTTATCCTTTCTTCTCTCTATTCTCCCCATGCCTTGGACACACATCCCTCCTTGGGAAGGTTCTCCCTCCTATCATGTTCCTTTCGTCAGAAGGAAAATCGGGTCATTCTGGGTCTGCAGGACCCTGTGGTACTTCAGGATGACAGTCTTCAGCTAGACCATGCTTCCATTCATGGGGGTGGTTGATTATTCAACCACTAGTCCTTTCTTCATTAATGGATTCCTCCCTAGGAACCAGAGAAGGTTTATTATCCTCATCAAAGGGAAATTTGGGTTCATTCGACATAATGAACCCTCTCTTATAGTTTTCACATTCTTTCCTCTAGTGATATCATGGCCAGTACTTCAAGGCTTCACCCCCACAGTTAGTTGTTGGAAATTCAAACAATAATACATTTACATTGTTCCCATGCCATATCATGGTGATTATGATTAATGATTAATTACAAGTTGGGGGAAACAAGGGTGTTACAGTATGCTTGTGACCTTCTTCATCGCTTTCACAAGGATGATTGTAAACCAACCCCTTCTCCCTTCCAATATGGAGTCAAGCTTGCTTCCACCTGTACTTCTCTCGATGTTGATGCCACCTTGTACTATTAGTTAGTTGGTAGCCTCTTATAGTTGACTCATACTCATCCTGATCTTTCCTTTTTTGTTGGTCTTGTTGCCTGATATATGAAAACACCCCATGAAATCCATTGGAAAGCAACTAAAAGGATACTTCACTATGTTCGTGGTCCAGTTCAGTTTGGGATACATTAAAGTTCAGGGGGACTCCTTTATTGGTTGATTTCACTGATTCTGATTGGGCCAGTGACCCTAATGATCAGAATTCTACTGTAGGTTATGTTTTCAGCCTTGGTGTTATCACCCTATAATTTCCCAGGCCGAGGAGGAAATTGGTAGGGGTAACCACAAAACCGCTTCGAGTCTTGGATCTATCCTGTCACGACACTTAATGCTGTACGGACTGTCACGAAATTTGTGCCAAAACTCTGCTAAGATTCAATTTCTGTGCCACTCAATGCTATTCGACAACCTTGGAATGCATGCCAGTGCTCCCAGAAATTGCTGCTGCTGTCTCTTTTCTCCAACTCGACCTCTCTCTTGCTCTCTCTTGTTCTCTCAACAAGAATGCTTCAGCTCCTCTCTTGTTCTCTCAACAACACTGTTGTTTCTTCCTCTTGCTCTTGGCATCTCACCAAAAAGCTTCTTGGCCTCTCACCAAGATTTATTCAACTCCTTCTTTTGCTCTCTCTTGTTCTCTCAACAAGAATGCTGCAACTTTCTCGTTCTTGGCATCTCACCAAGAGTCTCTTGCTCTCTCAACAAGATTGCTTCCACTTCTTACCCAAGAATGGGTGCGCCCACTTGCCTTAATCAACCTCATGAGGGAAGGTGAGGAGTTTTCTAATCTAACGACTGAGATTA